>CATIWQ010167879.1:0-12014 GCA_949673415.1 Euphorbia schlechtendalii | reverse complement strand
AGGGGATTCTAGATCCTCTTGCTATGCGAGAGGTGGCTAACAAGGCCGACGAGGAAGTGGTTTTCATAGAAACCACTCTGCCGAGAGCCTTGGTCCTTGCGGCCAGCCCCTGGGGGCTTCCTCCCAGGGGGAGAACCTCTGCCGCAACCTCGACGGGTGTGGAGATTAGGGAGAGGGGGTAAAAGCACCCCCGTAGTGATGGTGAAGTTGGGGGGAAGTCCTCCAAGGGGAAAGTTCTGCTAATTGAGGAGGAGTAGGTCCAATGGGCCAAGTATGATCCGCCACTGGTACGGTTGGCAAGTGTAAAAATTCTCCTATTCTTTGTTTGTTTATCCGCATCGTTGTTGAGATTTGTCTGGTTCCGTTGTAGTTGTGGCGGAAGGTACATAGGGAAGACGTGCCTCTGTTGAAGGCGGAGGTTGTTAGTGAGATGGGGCGCTACACCGAGCTCCCTAGCGAAGATGCACGATTCAACGTGATTGGTCCTGCCGAGCTGGGGGCCTACGCTAAGCAGCAAGCTTTGTTTGTAAGTGTTAATCTAATTAGGTGTTTGGGTTTTGATTATTTTGGCATGTATGCGTGACTTGACTGTGCTGTTGACTTTTGCTGTCTAATTTGCCTCTCCTCTTGTTTTGAAGGCTTTTTCCGCTGCTCATCGAGTGGCGAAGGCAGTGATTGAGGCACAGCTTCAAGTGGAGACTGCTTATGCTTCCTCTCAAGGTAGTGCGAAGCGGTTGAAGGAGGTTTAGCAAGAGCGTGACGCTCTTGCTGAGATAGAGGAGACCGCTAGGAAAATGGGGGATACTGGCAAGAAGTAGGCTGCAGAACTTACACAAGCCCTTGCAGACTTGGAGCATTCCGAGACCAGGAGGAAAGAGCTACTAAAGACCATGCGACGGCTGGAGGAGAAGCATAACTTGACATTTGCCACAATCCAATCCACCGTCGAAGCTGAAGAGAAAAGGCTAAAGGCTTTGGCAGAGGAAGCCGGAGCTGAGGTGACGAAGGAGAGGGAGGAGAAGGCTGAGGTTGTGAAGGTTCAAGACAACATGGAGAAGGCCCTAAGTTACTGGAGGATCGTTGCCCAGGGGAATACGGTTGCGTTGCGGGACCTTCAGCATAAGTATGAACGTCATAAGGCTAAGTACAAGCTGAAGGTGAAACAGACCCGGGAGGATTGGCGAGAGGATCACCTCAACTATCGCACCGCTTTTCTTTGAGCGGTACATGATTAGTTTCCTGGGGTAAACATTGATGATCTCGCCCAGCTAGCTCTACCGGATGAGCCCCTCGGCCGCTTGGAAGAAGATGGACGTATTTTTGAGCCTCCCGCACCACAACCTTCCTATTCCAACATCTCCTCTGTAGCGACCGATGAAGAGGAGGTTCAGACTTAATGGGAAAAGATCTCCATCCTTTGATGATGAGGAGCCTCCGCTGGACCATGCTGCTGGTTACCTATGCCTCCTCTTCTCCATGTCTGCATAGCCCACCACCCCATTTTTGCTTTGTAGCTTTGTAGTTTTCTGACTTAGGCTTGAACCTTTGTAACTATTAGGCTCGGCTTTGTGGGCTTATAAATATGTTTTGTTAATGGAACTCCTTTTTGCTGATATTTGCTTCGTTTACCGATGGGTTGTGTTATTGTGTTGTTGAATACATATTATGTTCTAAATTTGTTTATTTGCTGAGCTGGTTGAATTGTAGCTTTAATGGCTTGTGTTCTGCTTAGCGGACCTCTTGGGCTTGTTTTAATTAGTATAAGGGAACCGAAGGAGTCTCTAGGGATCTGATCCTGCTGGTAGTTTATCTTATAAATTTTAGATAGAGCGCCAAGGGGATCTCGAAAATCTGACCCTGTGGGTTGTTGTACTTGCTTTAGTTTCAAAGCACGATAGCGTTGATGGGATCTTGGAGATCTGACCCTGCGAGCTGTTTGACTTGCTTTAATTTCAAAGTGCGGTAGCATCGAGGGAATCTCGGAGATCTGACCCTGCGGGTTGTTTTACTTGCTTTAATTTCAAAGCGCGGTAGCGTCGAGGGGATCTCGGAGATCTGACCCTGCGGGCTATTTTACTTACTTTAATTTCAAAGCGCGGTAGCGCCAAGGGGATCTCGGAGATCTGACCCTGAGGGCTATTTTACTTGCTTTAATTTCAAAGAGCGGTAGCGCTGAGGGTATCTCGGAGATCTGACCCTGTAAGCTATTTTATTTGCTTTAATTTCAAAGCGCGATAGCGCCGAGGGGATCTCGAAGATTTGACCCTACGGGCTGTTTTGCTTGCTTTAATTTCAAAGCACGGTAGCGCCGAGGGGATCTCAGAGATCTGACCCTTCGGACAGTTTGTGTGGTTGTCTACATCTTATGAAATAAGTTTGCGGAACATTTTCATTACCATTACCCTGAATGTTTACAAAACGATCACAAAAGAAATATACAAGACGCTAATTACTATGCTCCTGGGTAGAACTTTCGTAGAGAGGCAGTATTCCATGTGCGAGGTAGGACCTTTCCCCGAATAGTGGATAATTTGTAAGTGCTGCCTCCTATTCGTTTTGCCACTTTGAATGGGCCTTCCCATTTGATGCCGAGCTTCCCTCGTCTTTCTCTTGCTTGCAAGTCCTTAGTGTTACAAAGGACTAATTCACCCTCCTGGAACATGAGAGGTTTAATTTTTTTGTTGCGTATGAGGGCGATGCGCCGCTTATATTCCGTCATGTGGATGAGAGCTTGTTCGCGCCTTACTTCCAATGAATCCAAGTTATGCCTCAGTAAGTCATCATTTGAGGCCCCTTCAATGTAATTTGCTACCCTTACGTTGGGTGCGCTTATGTCAATAGGTACCACTGCTTCCGTTCCATATGTGAGGAGGAATGGTGTTTCACCCGTTGCTATTCGCGAGGTGGTTCTGTAGGACCAAAGGACATTGTTGAGCTCTTCCAGCCACACTGAACCACGTTCATAGACTCTTATCTTGATTCCTTCGAGGATGGTTCGATTAGTTACTTCCGTCATGCCATTTGTCTAAGGATGGGAAACGCTGGAGAAGCGTAGTCGTATCTTGAGTTGCTGGCAGAAATGTTTGAATGCATGGCAATTGAATTGTGTGCCATTGTCTGCTATGATGGTATGGGGATGCCGAAACATGACATTATGTTCTTGCTGAAGAATGAAGTGACCTATTTTGGCGTGATGGCTGACAAGAGTTCGGCCTCTACCCATTTGGTGAAGTGATCCACAGCGATAATGACCCAACACTTTTGCTACTTTGTTCTTGGTAAGAGTCCCACTAAATCTACGCTCCACAGGGTGAAGGGCCACGCGACTTGAATTATTGATCTCGGCCTGGTAGGTGCTGATGATGTTTTTACGAAGGCTTGGCAAAGCTTTGCAAGATTGGACCGGATTCTTGGCTTCTAGATCCATTGTTGGCCAATAGAAGCTTTGCAGCTTGGCCCTTTGAACCATTGCATCCTTCTTCTCGTGTACACCGCAGAGTCCTTTGTGAACCTAACGCAATATGTAATCAGCGTTGACGTGACCCACGCATTTCAGCCAAGGATGGCTGATGGATTTATGGTATAGCTATCCACTGATCATCGCGTATCGAAAGGATTTTCGTACTATTTTTTAAGCTGCGCTCTCCTTCGTTGGTAGCTCGTTGTGTTCCAAATACTTGCTGATTGGGGTGAACCACTCATCCTCCGTTTCTGATTGTAGCACTTCTATTATTGGCACACTGGGGGAATTAATACGCAAAAGGACGCAGGGGAGCAAGATCTCCAATTCTTCGCTGGATACCCTTTTTGCTAGTCTATCAGCTTCAACGTTCAGCGATCTGGGAATCTGCTTAATTGACATTTCGGTACCTTCGCTGTGAATCTCTTTGATGAGGGAGGTGATTCGGGCGAGGTACTACCGCATGACTTTATTCTTGGCTTTGTATTCTCCACCGAACTGCTTGATCACCAGTCCGAAATCGCTGAATATATTAATGTTGTCAAGTTTGATGGCTTTGATAATCTCTAGATCAAAGATCAGCGCTTCGTATTCTGCCACATTGTTGGAGGCCCTAAATTCCAACCTAGAGGCCTACCAAATCACTATCCCCTTGGGCCCCTGAATGAAAATCCCAATGCCTGCTACAGTACTGTTGGAGCTACCATCTATAAACATATGCCATGTCGCCTCTGGTGGTTCTTTCTGTGGTGGAGCTTCTTGCACAACATCAGCTAACGCCTGTGCTTTCATTGTAGTCCTTAGTTCGAAGCGAACATCGAACTCTGTAAGTTTGAAGGACCACTCAGCAAGGCACCCTAAGGATTCAGGCCGCTGAAGGGCCTTATTGAGTGGCAGGTTGGTTCGCACTATAATCGTGTGGGCCTGAAAGTAGTGGTGCCATTTCTGGGAAGACACCACCAGCACAAAGGCCAGCTTTTCCATTCGACCGTATTTAACTTCGGTGCCTTTCAGAGCACGATTGCCATAATAGACCGGAAACTGATCCTCCCCCTCTTCTTTGACGAGTACCATACCCAACGCCTCCTCCGAAGTGCTGAGATAAAGATACAGTAGCCTGCTGGCGACTGGGCGGCTCAGCAAGGGTGGGGAGGCTAAAAAGGTTTTAATTTCGGCCATAGCTATGGCGCAGTCCTCTCCCCATACAAACTTCTTCGTTTTCAAAGCTTTGTAGAACGGGATGCATCGGTGTGCCGTGCAAGAAATGAAACGGCTTAAGGCGTTTAGCTTCCCATTGAGACGTTGGATATCTTTGATGCTTTGGGGTTATTTAAGTTGAAGCACTGCCTTAATCTTATCAGGGTTAGCCTCTATTCTCCTTTGCGAGACCAGATATCCTAAGAATTTTCCTCCCGTTATGCTGAAGGTGCATTTTTTTGGATTCAGCTTCAGCCCGTACTTCTTTAAAAGGGTCAGGACTTTGGCTATGTCTACGGCGTGTTCTGCTTCGATCTTACTCTTGATAATCATATCATCCACGTACAACTCTACTTCTTTCCCGATCATGTCACCGAAGATCTCGTTCATCATTCGTTGATATGTGACCCCCGCGTTTTTAAGACCGAAGGGCATGACGTTGTAGCAATATATTCCTTCGTGCGTAATGAACGACATTTTTTCCTTGTCTTCATCTGCCATAGGTATTTGGTTGTAGCCCGTTGCCTCATCCAACATGGAGTAAATGGTGTAGCCTGCCGTGGCATCTACTAACTTATCAATGTTGAGGAGAGGATAGCTATCTTTTGGGCATACTTTATTGAGTTCTGTGAAGTCTACGCACATGCGGAATTTACCTTTAGACTTCTTAACTAGCACCACATTGGCGATCCAGTCGGGGTAACGGACTGTTTTAATGTGTCCGGCCTCAAGTAGGTGAGAGACCTCCTCCTCTACGGCTTTCTATCTCTTCGGGGTATGGTTCCTTCATTTTTGCTTAACTTGTTTCGCCTGGGGAAGGACATTCAGTCGGTGCTCCGCAACCTCGGGATTGACACCTGTTAAGTCCGCCGAGGTCCATGCAAAAGTCTGAACCCTCTCACGTAGTACTGCTAGGATTTCTTTCTTAGTTTCTTCCTTCAGCCCTCTAGACATGCGGACCTCTTTCCTTTCTTCCAAGGTTACAGCTACCATCACGTTCACGGGCTCGGCAGCCCGCTCCTGGTTAGGTTGCTCCTCTACCGATAAAGTTTCGGCCTTCAGGGATATCAAATATGTTTCCTGGGTGGTTTGCTGATTCCCGCGGGCTGTGGCTACTCCCTGGTGTGTAGGTATCTGGAGTGTGAGGTATCGAAGGTTAATGACACCTTCAGAGCCGATGATGAACGGGCACCCCAAGATTATATTATACGCTAATGGGATATCCATGATGAGAAACTCAGCTCGAGTCTTCCACTTGGGATCACTATCCCCCAATGCAATAGATAAGTTCACCGAACAGCATACGCGTACGGCGTGCCCTCCTAGGCCTATCAATGGTACCTGATAAATGGCAAGGTGATTGGGGTTTCCTCCAATTGCCTCGTACACTCTTCTGGTCATCACGTTAACCGAGCTACCTGTGTTTACCAGTGTACAATGCACATGGTATCCCTCCACCATAATTTCAATCACCAGGGTGTCATTCTGTAGCAAAGGTTTCTTCTCTTGAGCGAAGGTGTAACACGTTTCGCTCCATCTGTCTATATTATCTTAATCAAAAGTGTTCCCCCCTTCCTCCTTTTGGGGGGTTCCCCCGGCGATCATATGTATCACTCCCCTAGGCGGGGCTCTTCAGCATTATGACATTGTGGGTGATAGCCTGGTTCGGCGTCGCGGCAAGGCAGTCGATAACCTACCTCAGCGTCTCGGTGAGGCAGTTGATAGCCTCGTTGCTCGTGGCGGGGATTTCTCCCCCTTCATCTCGCTGTCTATCTCTTTGTGGGTTTTGGAAGAAGCGTTCCAGGCGACCATCAGCGGCTTTCTTGCTCAATTCATGGGTCAACTCTCTGTAATCTTCCGTGTCATAGCCTTCGCTTTTATGGAATTCGCAGTAAATCCCCGGCTTCCCCTTGTATCTCATTTTAGGGGGGTATTTGATGTCTTCTCCGTTTTTCTCAATCCACATCAGAACCTCCTTTCTCTTGGCATTAAAAGGGTGAATTATTCCACCTCTCATCTTGGTATCTCCGGATGATAGGTTTGTCGGCGCTCTGGCTTGCGCTTTCCAAAGTCTTACCGTTTCACCGGTTCCTCCCTCGCGATGGCCTCGATTTGCTTTGTGTTTCTTTTATGAGTTTCCCAGCGCATCCATTTTCTGGCCTTTTGCATCAACGTCGCCAGAGTGGCAGGTCTCTCGGTGGATATGTCTTTTGCCAAGTTAGCACTTTGGCAGTTTCTCGCTAACGCTTCTGAGGATAGCCACTTTCTAAAATCTTTCCACGAAGTCAGCGAGGGATTCATCCGTCCTCTACCGAACCATCTGTAAGTCTTGGACCGTTTGGCTGGGCGGTATAAACGTGACAAAGTAGAGGGCGAAGCTCTTGGCCATCATGTCAAAGCTCGTTAAGGATCCCGGTTTGAAACTTTCAAACTAGTGGGTCGCGGGTGCCACTAAGGTGGTGGGGAACAACTTGCACAACATGGCATCTGTAGCATCAGCTGCCTCCATGCACTGACAGAAATAGCGAACATGCACGATAGGTTCTCCCACCCTTGAGTATTCCTGCAAACGAGACTGTTTGAAGCCTTTTGAGAATCTTTCCATGCAAATGCGGGTGCAATAGGGCGATTCTATTTTAGCAATGTCTGGTACGGCAACCTCCATACCCCTCTTAGCCAAGAGTGCCTCCACCTTCTTGGTTATCACAGCCTCCAAATCCCCTCTAGCAGGCCGAAGCTTCAGGGAGATCTCCCACCTTGATCCTGCCAAGCTCCCATCGCTATCCAGAGGCCGCTTTGTGTCGGTTTTGAATGCAGAACTTCTGTCTCCATACTGGGGTGATTCCTTGAATCCCCCTTCTTCCCGCTAGTGGGGATTTTGCCTTTGCCTTTCCTTTAGTCGTGGCGGTTCCTCCCTTTTCCAATGTTTGTGAGCGGCGATAAGTATAACGTGAGTGGTCCTGCCTAGCCACGGATGGGGAAGCTCGAGAGGGGCGTCGCATCTCCGACCTACTCAATTGGCTTTCTCTACAAAGGTCCCTAAACAATTCTTGTTCCTCCTTTCGTGAGTGCAGGATTTCGTTCATCATATTTTGCATAAGGGTCATGGCCGCATTTTGTTGCTCGCTCTATCTGATAAGCATTGTCACCATGTCTTATTCCGCGACCTTCCTTCTTCCTTCTTCATATGCCTCTGGTCTTGATGAGATAGGTGTTTCCATCTGCAATGGGGGAACGGTGGTGACTGGATTTGACGTTTCAACCTTATCTCCAAGCTCCGGTGTATCCAAAAACAGGACGGTCCCCGGAGTGAAAGGTCTTGTTGGTTTGTTTGGGGGAGTAGTCATTGTTCAGAGTTGTCCATCCACGCTCACCACACCAATTTGGTATCCATTGGAGGTAGACTATGATCTTTGACGTTCGCGGATCTTGCAAAACAAGTTTCCGACCGGAAGTTTTTCCGGAGAAGACCCTCTGATGCTAAAGTCAGTGATCTGAGAAGGGTGGTAAAAGTGTATTCTTGAAGTAACAGTTACCTCTAAAGTGGGAAATTGCCTTGCTATTTATAAGGATTCATGTAATGATGATCTGTGAGGTCCGCCTGCAAGCTGTGCGCAAGTGGCAAGCCGCTTGAGGGTCTTTTCAACCGTCTGAGCATTAAATGTTTCATCCCTACCAGTCAGGTTTGTAATTAATGCGACAGAGGAGAGAGAATGAGTGCGCTAGATCAGCGTGAGTTTTGCCGACACTGATTCAGCTGAGACGCGGACGATATTGCTGAAAGGACTTCGACCAAATCCTTTTCGGCGTGAGTAATGTCAAGGACTGCCCGAAGTTATCCATTGCGGGTATTGATTCGGCATCGCTGTCATGCTGAAGATGTTTCAGCGCGTGTTTAAGGTTTGTCTTAAGGAACCATGTTTCTGGACCAAGATATACTTAGTTGGGGCCTTAACGGGCATTGATATCAGATTGTGTTTTATTTCTTTGATATTTTAAGATATTAACCAGTGTACGATGAATTCTCAATATGATAATTCTCATTCATTTAGAAATTGGAATAATTGCTTGCCAGGGTTTATACTTGTCCAGAGATTAATTTCAGTCACGAGTATTCTTTCCCTTTTTAACAGCATTGTTGTTGTTTGTTTTCTTTCAGTTAAGAAAATAATAAAAAAAAAATAAAAACTTTTATAAAAAAAAATAAAAACTTTGTTTCACTTTTAAGTAGCACAATAAATGAAAATAACACTTACAAATTCAAAAAGAAATAAATATAAAAAGAAACTATATTATGTCATTTGGTTCATGGAATTCATCAAAATAAGACAGCTGCTGGAATAAGAATTCCTTAAGGATTTTCTTAAGAAATATATATAATATTCCGCGAACAAAGAATGACACATATGTATATAATTTGTGAAATATATTTATTTTTCAAGTTTTTATATATAAAAGAGCGGGAAAGTAAAATGGTTGAAAACGTGAAAAGGTTTTAATTTGTGGGATTTTTTTGTTATAGAATTACTGTTAAAGACTAAAATGAGATTACTTTATATGTTGGTGATATGTTTGAAAATTTTTCTTTTATATTTGTTACGTGAGGGAAAAGGGTTATTTTTTTATTTGTCATATTTTTTCATAGTTTAGGTTTTATAAATTTTTAATTTTGCAAAACTTAATAATAAAAATCTTTTTCTTTTTTTTATATGAAAATGAGAAATATTTTTTCCTTTTACCATTTTTCAAGTTGACTTTGCCAACACTTATAAGTAATTACCTTCTCTCTCTTATTTACTTTGAATCCTGCAACTTCAAATGTTTATATCTCATAAACGTTGATTTTTTTCGAATCGAAGCTTTGAAATATTTTATTCGTCTTAATTTTATCTTTAAAATAAAATACACTTTGATTTTTTGAAAAATAAAATAATGTTTCGCAATCTTATACAGTGTATAATTGTGGTATAATGTCCATTTTTAGTGTTTTTTTATGAAGGCGTTACACATAGTATAAAGTTGTATAATGAATTTATGTTCATAACAGTATTAATTTTCCCATAAAATCATAGCATGAAGACCTTAAATCTAATATGAAAGCTCCTATACATGGTATAATAGTGGTCATGTTTACAACAAAACTCACTTTCTAGTAAAAAAATAATTTATCGTAATCTTATACATAGTATAATAGTTGAAAATACCCATTTTTACTACTTTTTCATGATGGCATTATATTTGATATAAGAGTGGTATAATATATTCTATAGCCTTTTTTAAAATACATTATACCACTCTTATACATTGTATAACTCCTTCATGAAAAATTATTATTTTTATTATACAGCTATTATAGTATGTATAAGATTGCGATAAATTTTGTATTTTTTCGAAAAAATTTAAGGTGCATGTCATTTTAAAGATAAAATTAAGACAAACATAATATTTCAAAGTGTCGATTAAAAAAATCAACCGGTTTGTGAGATATGGAGTTTTGAAGTTGTGAAATTCAAATTAAATATAAGAGAGAAAGTAATTACAAAAAAAAATGGTAAAAGGAAAAAAAGAATCTAATAAAATGGTAAAATGAACATTAATTTCTTATTATTGTAAAAGCAATAAAATTTAACTTTTTTGGGTACATGGTTAAATTACCCGGAAATAAATGAGTTACATTTGGTGGAGTAAAGTTTGGGCTTTTCTGTTAAACAGGGCCTGCCATCGTAGTTCGTTTATGGCACAAAAATAGCCTTACCCAATCATCAGTATCTTTATTCGTCAATATTTCCGAGAATTGTGTTTAAGAACATTCTTTACAGTTCTTTATACATATAAACTTTTTTAATGTTATGAATTTAATTGAACTGCATTTCTCGAAAAGGACACAAACTTTATGGACCATAAATGAAGATGTTATCTAAATCTTTTGTTTCGCTTAACAGTTGTTATTGGTGATGATTCTTTGTTGTTGCAGATCACTTTTCAGTCTTCAAACTAGCAAAAAACAGTTGTAAATATTTTGTTACAACTATCATTTATACTAATAATAAGCGGTTTGTTTCAATACATCAGGATTCGATTGTGAGCGTATATTGAGGCTGATTCAACCACGAATTTGAAGCAATTGTTGTCAGGATGCACCTCGATAAAGCCCCTGGTCCGGAAGATTTTAATCCAGGCTTCTATCAGAGATTTTGGGACATAGTAGGCGTCGAGGTAACAAATTTCCATCTTGATTGCATTTATAATAAGTGGTTCCCTCACGAGTTAAATTTCACCAACAATATGCTTATCCGAAAAAAGGTCTCAATTAGAGTTGCCGACACCAAACTAATTTCCTTATGCAATGTTTGATTTAAAATCATGACTAAGATGATTGATAATAGATTGCACCCTGTAATGAATGTGGTTATTCCAGAGGCCCAGAGTGCATCTGTACTTGGGAGGGTTGTCATTGATAATATCTTAGTTGGTTTTGGATTGGGCATTACATGAAAAGAAGAGGTTAGGTGTTTCTGGAAAATGGACATGGCTAAGCCTTATGATAGAGAAGAATGAGGTTTTATGAGGCGCTTTGGATTCGCGAAGTTGTTAGTAAATTTTATTATGAGGTCTGTCACTTCGGTTACTTATAAGCCTAATGCATAGAGATGATGATTTTGAGATGTTCCAACCCTAAAGAGGATTAAGACAAGGTGATCCCATTTTCGCCTTATCTTTTTCTTATTTGCACAAAGGATCTTAAAGCTTTAATTCGAGATCGTTTTCAGTCGGTTTGCCTACATGATGTAAAGTTGCTCACAATGCTCCTATTATTTCGCACTTACTATTTGTAGATGATAGCTTGTTTTATTTTGAGGTTACGGTTGAAGAGGCTATGACTTGGAAAAATTGTTTCTCTCTTTATGAGTTGGCGTCTAGATAGAAAATTAATCAGTCCTAATCTTTCCCAAAATGTAAAGTAAGATATTGTTCTCTGTTTGGGTGGTCAGGAAACTGCAGACCACGAAACCTATTTGGGTCTCTCTTCACTCATAGGAATATCGAAGAAACAAAATTTTGACTATATAACAGAGAAAGCCATCAAGAAGGTGAGTGTATGGATAAGGAAACGCCTCTCTCTGGGAGGCAAGGAAGTACTTTTGAAGTCTGTTGCTCAGGCCTTACTAGATTATGCTATGAAGGCTTTCCTCCTTCCCCTTCATGTTATTGGTTCTTTGGAGAAAATATATTTCAAGTTTTAATGGGAAGCTCAATACACAAAAAGCGATGGGGAATGTTAGTATTTTAGTGCAATTGGATCGACTAATTGACTAATGTGATTGTAATATTTCATGGAACAAGTCAGGAGAGTGGG
>CATIWQ010167871.1:0-13159 GCA_949673415.1 Euphorbia schlechtendalii | reverse complement strand
AGCCAACATTTTTGGAATGGTAACTTGCTAAATGTGGCTATGTGAGAGCGACCCGTACTAAGCATAGTATTGATGTTGTCCAGGTTTATATGATAGTCTTAATTCGTTTGTGCTAGATTTAGAAAAGTCATTTCATGTGTTTCTCTGCGGCGAATAATTGAACATTTGAGTATTTAGAACCGAGTCTGTAGATTAGTTTAGTCAATCGTAACATCTTTGTTGAACTTGCATGCTTTCTCTGTTATCCTTATTTCGTAGGGAAAATATACATATTTAGGTTCTCTAATCTTTCATACCTATATTTACTCATTTTTCATTCTAATCCTTCTTTCCTAAAACTTTACCTTATTATATTTTATTTTCCTTATTTTATCTTCCTTGTTGATCTTTAGAGCTAGTCCTTCCCTGTGGGATCGATATCTTTTAAAACTACATCGCAACTGTATACATGCAATTATCATCATTTTTCTATTTGATAAGAGGTACTGACAACACCTATATTTTTTGTGAACAAGTTTTTGGCTCCATTGATATATAGTTGAATCTTGTGAACAAACTATTAAACTTATCAGTAGAAAAGTGGCGAACACTCTGCCTCTGTAGGATTGGTAACAAGGAGTCTACATGAAGTTGTGCAGGCCCAGAAGAAAAGCCTCCATGATTATTACAATCGCTTCAACGAAGCCTGCCTAGAAGTGCGAGATCTGGAATTCATCACTGCCAAAGAGGCAATGTTAAAAGGTACACGGAGTATAGATCTTAGAAATGCAATCCTTACCAAGCATCTCAAAAGCCTCCAACAAATTCTTGGCATGGCCAAAGATTTAATCCCAACAGATGAAATAAATTTCAACCGAAGGAGAGAAGGTTGGGGTAGAGAAGCAAAGAGAGAGGACAGACCCAGAGTAGACGATAGAAGGTGAAAAGGTAGAGGCAGATCTAGTCGAGGTGGATATTTTGATCGAGAAGAAGACCGCCCTAGGTTGAATAAATCTTTGAGCCAGATACTAATGGCTATCAAAAAGACCCTAGAAAAGAAAAACATCTGTTTCCCTAAAATCCCTGAAGGAGTCTCCTAGGGGCGGGATTTGAACAAGTATTGTGAATACGATAGAGTTAAATGTCATCACACAGATGATTGCAGATCACTAGCCAACATAGTACACGAGTTGATCAAGGCTGAGAAACTTAGCCAATTCGTAAAAGGAATCACTAAGAGGTATGAAAGAAAAGAAGGAAGTGAAGATGAGAGAAAAGATTAATCGAATAAAAAGTCTGGCGGCATGAAATGAGTTATCATGGTTATTGCAGGCGGACTAGAATTCGAGTCGCCCAAAAAGAAAGCTAGAGGTTTGTCTGGTAAAAAGAACAACGTTAAAGGTGAGGCGAAAATCCTAAAGCCATTCAGAAAAAACTCACTTGTAGAAAAACAGCATGTTGATCCCATCATCGTCGATAGAGAACGTCACAGTGAGAAGAATCCTTCTGAACACAGGCAGCTCGGTGAATATCATCACCAAAAGCGTTGAGGAAAAGTTTGGAGTGCATCATTCTCGGATTCAGTCCGGATGCTAGCCACTCATTGGGATAAATGGCCAACCCATACAATCTTTGGGCGAGGTGGCATTGGAAGTGGAAATGGGAAGCCTCAAGCATAAATTTCGTGAGAAAGTAGAGTTCACCATCGCTGACATTTCAGTGGGATTTTACGTCATATTGGGTAGTCCTTTTCAAACTGAAACTTGAATGCTCATCTCCCTGATGGACTTGGTATTTCTCATACCAACCACAAAAGGCACCTCGGTAATAATAGGCAACCCCCAAGTAGCTTAGGAGGCGTACCTGGACTCATTGCACAGAGAATCACTCCTGGTGGAAGAGGAGTATGAGATAGATCGACTGAAGAAAATTGAGGCTCTGAGGAACTGGAAGAGCTCAAAGTTGGTCTGGAACGCTTGCTTAAAATTGGGAAGAACCTTTGCAATGATGTAAAGGTAGAAATAATATGCACCCTCATGGACCAACAACATGTTTTCTCATGGTCATCAGAAGACCTCATAGGCGTCAAACCTGAGGTCACACAACACAAGCTAAACTTAAACCCAAGCATCGAGCCGGTCATTCAAAAGAAAAGAAAACATGAGCTTGAAAGATAGCAGGCCATCGAAGAAGAGGTACGCAAACTCTTAAAGGCTGGACACATTAGAGAGGTCCATTATCCAAGTTGGTTATCCAACATTGTGTTAGTAAAAACAACCAAGTGGAGCATACAGAATGTGAGTAGACTTCACTGATGTGAACAAAGCCACTTCGAAAGATGCTTACCCACTCCCAAGCATCGATCAATTGATGGATGTAACGGTAGGCTATGCAGTATATTCGTTTTTAGATGCCAAATTCGGATATAACCAAATACCCATGCATGCCGCCGATGAGGAAAAAAATCCTTCATAACCCATGAAGGCACCTATTGCTACATGGTCATGCCCTTTGGTTCGAAGAATGCGGGTGCAACTTATACAAGGTTTATCAATGAGATATTCCGATATGAGATAAGAAAATCAGTGAAAGTATATGTGGACAACAGGCTAATGAAAAGCAAAAGCGAGGCAGAACATTCAGAAGATATCAGGAAAGTTTTTAGAGTATTGCAAGAGTATCGCCTGAAGCTCAATCCGGAGAAATGCACCTTTGGTGTGAAAGGTGACAAATTTTTGGGGTTCATGATCTCCCAACGAGGAATTGAAGCAAACCTAGAAAAAATTGAGGCAATCCTAAAGATGGAACCGCCTCGAACCCTGAATGAAGTTCAACAATTAAATGGCAGAATCAACGCTTTGGGGAGATTTATATCTTTCTTGACCAAAATATGCATGCCTTTCTATAAGGCCATGAAAAAAGACAAGGACTTCAAATGAGATCAGCCTTGCCAGGAGGCATTCGAAGAACTTAAGAAATTCCTGGGCAAGCCACCACTTCTTAGCACACCCCAGCTAGATGACACACATGTATCTAGCTGCCATAGATGAGGCGGTAGGAACACTACTGGTTCGAGAGGAAGGGCAAGACCAATTCCCAATATACTACACTAGCAAAGTGCTAAGGAACGCAGAGCTTAGATACCCAACAGTACTGGTTCAAGAGGAAGGGCAAGACCAATTCCCAATATACTACGGTAGCAAAGTGCTGAGGAACGCAGAGCTTAGATACCCATGGATTGAAAAACTCTCCTTGGCCTTAATTTCTGCTTCCACTCGTTTGAGGCCATACTTCCAGACCCACATAATTGTAGTAAGGACCAACTTCCCATTGAAAAAATTCCTCCAATAACCTGAGACATCAAGAAGATTGGCAGAGTGGGCTATCCAATTAGGTGAGCATGACATAAGATTTGAAAGCAGAAGCACTATGAAAGCTTAAGTTCTGGCGAACTTCGTAGTAGAATTTGCAGGGCTCGAGCTAACCAAAGAAATGAAAAATGAAGAATGGGAAATCCTCGTGGATGAAGCATCCTCTCGCGAAGGGGCCGAGGTCGGCGTATACATTCGAGGCCCCGGAAAAATCAGATTTTCCTATGCAGCCAAACTAGCCTTCCCCGCAACCAACAATGCGACAGAATATAAGGCAGTTATCAAAGGCCTGGAGCTCGCCCGAGAGATAGCACCAGATCTATTGCTTCTCAAAAGTGACTCGAGGCTGGTTGCAAACCAGATCAATCGAAACTTTGAGATGAAAGATACAAAAATGCCGAAGTATCTCTCAAAGGTAAGAAATCTTATTGAGATACTAGAGTTAAAGGGAGTCTCCTGGAAGATTGAACACATCTCCAGGAAAGAAAATGAGAGGGTAGATGAATTAGCCAAGGCGGCTTCTAACAAAGAAGAGTGGAAAAACCTCACATGCCCATATGAGGTAATCACCCACCCAAACAATGAAATGGATACAAGCCTACTAATAGAGCAACTAGATCTCGGATGGGTGAAGTCCATCTATGAATATCTCACCATGAACCGACTGCCAGACGATAAGATCAAGGCTACCAAAACTCTGAGGAAAGCCATGCGATTCTCCTTACTAAACGGGGTGCTTTATAGAAAATCATACTCCATCATTTGGAAAAAATGCATAACTGCTTAAGAAGGAGCCAAAATCCTACAAGAACTTCATGAAGGAGATTGCGGCTCTCACCAGGCGACCGTAACGTTGGTTAGAAGAGCAAGTCTCACTGGTTTCTATTGGGAATCTATGAACTTGGATGCAGAAACCTATGTCAAATCCTACCATCAATGTCAAATTCATGCACAAAAATCACACATCCTTCACACGATTCAACGCCCTCTTCTAACAGCCTAGCCATTCTCAATATGGGGGATTAACATTGCAGAACCCCTTCCTGAAGCCAAAGGCCAAAGAAAATGGATCCTAGTCACCATCGACCATTTCACGAAGTGGATCAAGGCATTTCACGAAGTGGATCGAGGCGGTCGCTCTAAGCAGTATCACACCAAAGCAAGTGCTGGATTTTGTTAAAAAGAACATCATAATGCGATTCGAAGTGCCACACTGAATCATCTCTGACAATGGCACACAATTCACATCTAGCAAATTCCATGACTTCTGCAAGGAATTAAAGATCGAAACTCATTTTAGTTCAGTCGCTCACCCCCAGACTAACAGCCAGATGGAAACCACAAATAAAACACTTGGCCAAGTAACAAAGAAAAGGGTAACAGAAAGAAAAGGAGTCTGGCCGGATGAGTTAGTTAATGTTCTATGAGCATACCAAACGACCCCATGTACATCTACCAGAGAAACACCTTTTTCAATGGTTTATGGGGTCGAGGCGGTTCTACCCACTTAAATCAGTCCTCCATCTGACCGAGTGGCCTACTACACGGAAAAAGAGGATGACATCAATATGAGATACCATCTAGACTAGCTACAAGAGAAGCGGGAAAAAGCATGCATCCTAATGGTCGCTTACTATTCGCCACATTTCTACTGATAAGTTCAATAACTTATTCACAAGACTTGGCTAAACTCTTTTCGTATGGTTTATCCTTAATAATAATGCCAAAAATTTGTTCACGTAAAATGCAGGTGTTGTCAATACCTCTTATCAAATAGAAAAATGATGATAATTGCAAGTATATAGTTGCGATGTAGTTTTAAAAGATATCGAACCCACAGGGAAGGAACCAAGTCTAAAGATCAACAAGAGAAAAACAAAGTAAAGAAAATAAAAATAGATTTGAGATTTTTGGATAGGAAGATTAGAATGAAAAGTTGAGTAAATATAGATGGGGAGGATTAGAGAATCTAAATATAAAGATTTTCACTATGAACAAGTATAGCAGAGAAAACATGCAAGTTCAACAAAGATGTTACGATTCACTAAACTACTCTAACAAACTCGGTTCAAAACACTCAGATGTTCAATGATTCGCCGTAGAGCAACAAATGAAATAACTTATCTAAATCTAGCACAAATGAAATAAGACAATTATATAAACATAGACAACATCAATACTATGCCTAGTACGGGTCACTCTCACATAGCCACATTTAGCAAGTTACCATTCCAAAAATGTTGGCTTACTAAACAGTGTTATATCACAGATCCAATGATTATACACGATATTGTTAACCCCGAAACTACTCTTAAAATTAACTCCAACGCATATAACTTGATTATTATAAATGACTTAGCACGAAATACGCATTGTGACACATAAATATATCATAAACTTTGAAATAGAAAGTATAAGTAGAAAGTAAAGCAAAGTTGTAAGGTATGCAAGTGAAAGCTAAAGTTGGTCAAACAATATCCACTCTTTAATGGGAGTCGTCAATTCCCGCAATTCCTGCATCTACTTTGAATTCGGTCTTGGCCCGTACACAACCTCCGCTAGGATGTTATTCTTTACGAATATCGAACAAATGAATATTAAAGAATGAAAACTTTTATTGATAAGTGATTTGCAAGTACACTTATACAACAATCGCACGAGAATATAGAGAAATCTAGTGATCGAAATAAGGATTCGAATCACTTAAACATTTTCTCGCTAACACTTAAGAACGTAGCAAATCTATCTACACACACTATATTTCTCTTTTAATTTATGCACTGCACTTCCTTGAATGCACCACTTTTCAATGCATGGAATTTGTGAGGATTAGAACCCAATTTATAGAGTTTGAAGGTTTGCGTCTATCCAAACGAAGGGTTGTGTCCATTGGTGAAAGATTGCATCTCTTCATTGTGAACGGTTGAGAAGCTTTGATATAATCCACAATGGATAGGTACCTTTTCATGATTGGTTTACTTCTGATAGGTATCTGTTCGTTGGTAGTTGATAGTGGTTGATCATGCTTATCTGGTGGTTGGTAGTTAAGAAGATAATACCGGAAAACCGTCTAAGTCGCGACCACGATACACAAGTTATGACCGTGAATCTTTAATTAGCAAACTTCTGTTTCTGAAGTAAACAAGTCACGACCGTGAATGATTGTCGCGACCGTGAATTTAGTTTTACTCAGAATCTTCTTGCAACTTCACCAATCTTCGACAGCTTCGATCCTAAGCCAAATCTTTAAGTTCCACGCATCTTTTTGCACCTTTTTCACTCTTTTTTCATAGAATTCCACTTTAGATCATTTTACTTCCAAGATTTACCTAATATCTGCATTTGCATAAAAAATAACTACATACCACGTGAAATCGTTTATAAGAAGTATAAAAATGACTAAAACTATAGTGTTTAATGTATAAAATTAATGTGATAATAAGTGTAATTATACACTTATCACCTACAAAGCTAGGATCACCAAATACCATGACAAGAAGGTTAGAGAAATCCGCCTCTAAGAAGGTGACATGGTCCTCTAGGACTCAACTGCCTCGTAGGCGCGCGAAGGCAAAAGCAAGCTTGGGGTGAATTGGGAAGGCCCCTATAAAATTTCATAAGTTATTGGACCAGCAACCTATAAATTACAAGCTGTAGAAGGAAAGGAGGTCCCAATAACTTGGAACATAGCAAAGCCTAGGCCATATTACATGGCTCACAACACTTGGAGGGATTCAGGGGGCCGTACTCTTTTTCTTTTAAGGACTTTTTCCCAATGGGTTTTTTCCTAAAAGTTTTAACGAGGCGACCCACCCTTAGAAGAGATAGATAACTGGATGTGTAAAATTCCCAGATGTCCTTTCCAATTTATTCAATAAAAAGTGATTAATTTAAAAAACGTACACATTTAAGTACTGATCATCCTTTGAGATTGCACAAATTATAAAAGAAAAAATGCTTAAAATATCAAGGCGGCTCAAACGTATAAGACCTAAATATTATTAAATTGCAAGCGTAAGACCATTGAGGGGCTCAAACGTATAATCCCTAAGTATCATTAAATGATGAACTTAAAACATCAAGGTGGCTCAAACGCATAAGACCTAAATATCATTAAATGGTAAACCTATGACCATTGAGGTGGCTCAAATGCATAAGACCTAACCATTGAGGTGGCTCAAATGCATAAACCCTAAATATCATTAAATGGTAAAAGCAAGGCCATGGAGGCAGTTTAAAAGCATAAGACCTAAGTAATGGTAGGCTATTGATGTAGCTAAAATCATACAAGGCATGAAAAGCAATAAACAGCAAATGAACAGACAACTCGGATGGCCCAAAAAATGTAATAGACTCGAAGGTAAAAGCATTCAGATAGACAAACATTCGAGGTAGAAAATATCATTAAAAGGCCAAAATACAACCAAAATATTCTTACAAAAATGTTGAAAATAAAAGTACAAAATAAAGCTAAATGCCGCCCCCTCTACACTTTGGGATTGGCTGAGTTGACATCATCCCCCTTCTCCGGCTCCTCCTCAACCGACTCATCCAGGGCCGTCTCCTTCTCATCCGGCTTGTTGGGATACTTCACTACCACCAAAAGATCCTCAAGAAGATCCGAGTGGCGAGCCCGGCAAGCCTCAAAAATCAGCCAGCCATACTCGTGGCATTCCACTACCATGTTAAGCATAGCTTGGCTATAGTCGGCAACAACTTTAGGAACCTCCACCTCGTATTTTGAGACGGTGTTCTACAAGTTATCTAGAGCCAAAGCTAGCTCCTCAGCCTTCTTTTGGGCATCCTCCGCCCTCTTGTTGGCCTCCTCGAGCTACCAACCCATCTCACCCTTGACCTCCTCAACCTCCTTGACCTTTTTATTATCATTCTCCAGCTCGTGAGCAGTGAGATTGTGAGTCTGCTCCAATCGCACCATGTCCCGACTTTTCCGGGTCAACTCAGCTGCCCGAGAAGCCATCTGGATAAACCAACATGTTATAAACAGTAAATGAAAATGAAAATGTAAATCATGAACAGAAAGAAGAAAGAATCTCGGTGGATATCATGAACAGAGTCTTGGATGACTAAAATAGGGTCTCAGCCGCCAAATCATTCTTTTTCATGGGGAGGGGCAAGATTTTCCTCAAGATGCTCTAGATCGAGGTGGTATAAATGGAAGGATTGCCCTCACCCGCAAATGATAGCAAATCCACCTAGAGAGACTCGGGGCTAACCGCCTAGATGAGTCAGCAGGGATGTCCAAATTGGTGCCCTAAAACAGAGATAACAACTTAAGCACAAAAAATATAAGGTAAAAGAGGGTAATTTAAATTCTTACTGGTTGGAGGGTAGCCTCTCCAGTCGTAGGGGAATGAGGCGGCTCCACAACAAGCTTTGGGACCTCCTCAGCAATCTGAGCCTTACGCTTCCTTTTCCTCTTACTAGGACCTGGAACTGCATTAGCCGAACCCCTAATAAGCTCAGGCTCAACTCATTCATTAGAACATTTGTTACCTTTTGATCCCTTGGCGGCTTGTTGCACGAGATCACCGATAGAAGGAAAATTAAACAGTGAAAAGAAAGAAAAAGAAGTAAATACCTAGAAAAACTTGGGGCTAGGAGTGATAAATGTGATCTGACTGGCCTGGCTCAATAATTCTAATGCTTTTAGCATCGCCCAACTAATATTTTGGCACGGCCACATCCCCTTCCTAAGGGCCTTAAAGGCCTCTCAAAGTTGCAGACCAAGTCAGGAGAAAGGTTCCACTCGGTGGAAAACTTGGGATGGCGATCCTCTTGCTTAGTAAAAATAAAATAGCTCTTGAAGTTCTTCACTGAATCCATTTTCTTCGTGAATCTGTAGAGGCCAACTCGATGAGCAAAGTGATACAGGTCCTCACTTGCGGTCTTCCTCGGAGAAGCAATCCACCTGAAGAACTCGGCGTCAAAGCGCATCTCTATAATCGTGAAAATAAGGTAATGCCCTACCAAATCTATCCAAGCTTTTGGGATGAATTAGAGCCGAATAAGGCGAAACGCTCTCAAAACCTCATTAAGACTCAGGGAGCGGATAGACAAACCCGGACCAAATTTGGTCCATATAAATACCAAAAACTCCTCAGGCAGACGAGTGATCCATTGTTCTTTTGAGGGAATCACTATCTCACACTCCTTGAGCCATGGGAAAACTTCCATCTCAAACTCCAAATCAACTAGATCCTGAACCGACTTGATCAGCTCAACATGGGGTGTTCTATTCACTATCTCCCTAGCTTTTCCTTTCCCCCTAGACAAGGTTTCAGAGCGAGTAGCCACATGCCACCTCATGGGGCGTGCTGCACCCCTCTTCATTCTACGAGTGCGGGATGAAACTCCGACGGCTTGTTGGGGCGATATTGCGAGAAACAAACCCATCTCTTTATCTAGCTTGGCCCAAGCCACGATAGAAGAGGATTGAGAGGATGAGGTGGATTCACTACGAGATGCTCGATTCTCACCCGACTCGGTTATGGCTTCAGTTTGAGGGTCTAGAGGTTGAGACATAGTCTGTAAAATCTACGTTCAAAGGTTTGAAGTACTTGGAGTTCATCTCAGCTAATTCCCTACTAAATTGGATACTAGTGGAGGAGGTGAAATCGATCATTATCACCTATTAAAACCCTAAAAAGTTAGAAAAATATCCTAACGAATGCTGAGTTAGTTCGAGGCTGCATAAATAGTATATGAGCCACCTACGCTAGTATTTCAGATCTAAATAACAAAGAAAATAGGCAAACAACATTCATATCAATTGAATAGACATTTCAGATCTAGCAAGTTGATAAGTGTATAATTACACTTATTATCATGATATTTTCAATCATAAAATGATATGGTTTTGAGTAATTTTATACTTCATATAAAAGATTTTCACATGGTATGTGGTTGTTTTTTATGCAAGTGCAGAAACTAGGTAAATCTTGGGAGTAAAATGATCAAAAGTGGAATTCTATGGAAAAGAGTGAAAAAGGTGCAAAAAGATGCGTGAAACACAAAGATTTGGCTTAGGATCAAAGTTGTCAAAGATCAACAAAGTTGCAAAGATGAAGAAATAGCATTTCACGATCGTGACACCTATTCGTGGTCACGACTTGTCACTCTTCATAAATAAAAAACTACCAACCAATGTTCACCATCGTGACATGGGTCGCGGTCGTGACTGGTGATGGTTATTTGTTATCTCTTTTCAACTACCAACCGCCAGATAACAACGATCAACCTCCATCAACCACCACCAGCTACCAATCGAAAAGACACCCTTTGGAAGTCAACCAATCATGAAAAGTTACCTTTTCATTGTGGATGAGGATGAATCTTTGCATCCAATCAAAATGAAGTGATTCAACTCTTCACCAATGGATACGACTCTTTGTTTGGATAGACGAACCCTTCATGCTTTATAAATAGGGTTCAAGACCCACTAATTTCATGGCATAAGGCAGAGAATTTGGATTGATAGTGTGTGATACATGTTAGACGTGTACGTATAAATAGAAAGTAGAAATTATATATATTTCGCTAGTTCAAAATCTTAGCGAGAAAAATGTATAAGTGATTCGATTCCTATTTCGATCACTATATTTCTACACAAATATTAGCGTTTGTTGTATGAGTGTAATTGTAAAGAACTTATCAATAAAAGTTTTCGTTCTTCAACATTCTTTTATTTGAGATTCACAAAGAATAGCATACTAGAGGAGGTTCTGTACGAGTCAAGACCGGATTCAAAGTAGACGCAGGAATTGCAGGAGTTGATAACTCCCATTAAAGAGTAGATACGGTTTGATCAACTTTATCTTTCACTTGCATACCTTACAACTTTACTTTGTTTTCTGCTTATACTTTCTATTTCAAAGTTTATGATATGTCTATGTGTCATAACGAGTAATTCATTTTGCGTCTCTTATTTTAATTAAGTTATATGCTTTTGAGTTAAATTTAAGAGTCATTTTGGGGTTAACAAGATTGTGTATAATTGCTAGATCTGTGATTATAACGATGTTTAGTGAGCCAACATTTTTTGAGTGGTAACTTGCTAAATATGGCTATGTGAGAGCGACCCGTATTAAGCATAGTATTATAGTTATCCAGGTTCTTATAAGTGCCGTAATTCGTTTACTCTAGACTTAGAAAAGTCATGTCATGTGTTGCTCTGGGGTAAATTATTGAATATTAGGGAGTCTAGAACCTTATCTGTTGAAGTTATTTAGTGTATGAAATATTCTTGGTGCTTTTGCATGTTTTTCTCTATTAAACTTTTAGTTAGGGAATATCTATATATTTTTCATCTTCTCTAGTCTGTTTATACATCTATCTATTCATCTATCTATCATCCAAACCCTCCAATAAAAATTACCTATTTTCGTTTACCCCGTAACTCTAGTTGGTCTTTAGTACCGAATCCCTTCCCTATGGGATCGATATCTTTTAAAACTACATCAAAACTGTATACTTGCAGTGGTCACCATTTTTCTATTTAGATAAGCAGTATTGACAGCACCTGTTTATATTTTGAACTTTTATCTTATCGGTAGAGAAGTGGGGAACAAGGTTTGTGGCTTAATCAACAAATATAAGCCCTCTAAATTAGTAAAGTCAAAGCCTTGCGATCAAGTTTTTGGCGCCGTTGCAGAGGAAGGGCAAGTGCATTCTAAGATCTAATTGCTGGAGATACGGTACATATTCTAATTATCTTTATTTGTTTATTTCTTACACTATATAGGTTGTAAAAATCCAAAAAAAATTAAATAAAATTAAAAAATCGAAGAATTGAAAATTTTTCTTGATTTTGTGTTATTTATACATTATCCATATCTATACTATACTAACATTTGTTCCAAGGTTATTGTGAGTGTTAGGTATTTCAAGTTTGATGTTAGTGCATATTTCGAACAAAATGTTTCGAGTATGACCACACGTTGAGAGTGTGAGCGTTTTGGCACAACATTTAGCATTTGGCAATGATGAGTTGTGAGTAACATTCGAAAGCAACATTCCAAGTAAGTTTCGACATATATTTCAATGCAACATGAATTAGTATAAGTTATATAGTTTTAGTTTAATGCTACCGATGAGTTTTAAGTGGAGTATTATCTAGTAGTGTTCTTACTATGAGTTTTATATGCATTTCTCGAATACATCCTATAAGTATTGAGTGTGTCTAAAGTGTTGGGAAACTATAGCCATAATACTTTGAAAGTGGTCAACAAAGGATGAGGGTATTAAGAGTGAAAAATCAAAAGAAAGAGAGGATAACCAATTGAGGAATGGTACGGAGCAGAAACTGCAACCATTCAATGAGTGAAAAAAGAAAAAGTAGCATAGCACAAAAAATGGATGCAAAGTACAAAACTATACTTCAAAAACATATGCTTAAAAGAAAAAAATGAGAGAAAGTGGTATGGAGCATAAAATGCAACCACTAAAAAAGGGGTGGGTGGTATGGAGCATAAAATGCAACCACTAATAGTGTTTAGCATCCTAGGTTACCTAAAAATACCTTAAGATCAAACTTTTCGAAGTGTGCTCCTTTTGTATAAATAGAGTCCCAAACCAACCATTTTCGTGGCAATGTATGGTGGTGAAAATTGACAGAGCATATGATACATGATAGAGAGTGAAAATTGTATAGATTTCACTATTTTAAAAGTATTAGTGAGAAAAATGTATATGTGATTCAATTCTTATTTCGATCACTAGATTTCTCCACAAATTCGAGCGATTGTTGTATGAGTGTAATTGCGAAGCACTTATCAATAAAAGTTTTTGTT
>CATIWQ010167840.1:0-18316 GCA_949673415.1 Euphorbia schlechtendalii | reverse complement strand
TCTTTTTATATATCCATTTTAGATCTAGATTAGTGGAATCCAATCAATTAGGATATGAATACTAAGTTTATAGACTCTCGGTGATTGAAGTCTTAGCCTAGTGGCTAAGACGGAAGCTGCGAACTCTAGAAGTCCCAGGTTTGAGTCACATCCGGGGTGGGTTGGGGATTTTCCTTTCCATTCAATGGAAGCCCAAATGAGGCAAAAATTTTTTTAAAAAAAAAAATTTATAGACTCAACAGATTTGGACCGAATATGTACCTAGTGTGTAAAAATGAATTTGGATATAGATCCACATGGATCCTGTCCAGATTTGGCCAACACCCATCCCTTGTGCGTGTATGCGTGTGCCGAATATATGGAGAATATGAAATAACAGTGTAGATTATGATGATTTTATTTTTAATAAAGTAAACATTACTTTACCTCTTAAGATTGATCCAATGATGATTAGAGACAAAGTAATTGAAAAAATCATCATAACTCTACTGAAATTAACACTTTAATTGCCACAAGAACTTCACTTGCACCATTATATAACAGCAATAGTAAACAAATTTGGAACATTTAGAATAATTAATATAACATTTTTTGTGCTTTATGAAATAATATTATTTTATTAAAATAAAGTTGAACATAATAGATCAATAAAATAACTTAGAAAGATCAATCATACAAATTGCAACGTTTAAACTAGGGGCTTTTTTGTTTTGTTTTTTTAATTTTATCTTTTACTTGTTTGAAATAATTTTTGGACATGTTAGTTACCAAGAGATGATGATTATCCTTCAATTATTATGTCTATATACATTCAATGTAATCATATATGATCCATTCACCTTTTACAGACATTTTTCTTAATATTTAATTAATCTCTTTTATTTGTAAAACAAAAGACATTATCTGCGTGGAGCCATTCTATTGAAATTTTGATAAAGAATGATGTGAAATTTTCCCTTCAATATGAGAACATATGAAATAAAAATCTTAAACTATGTATTGTTCTTGATTGTTGGTAGATGAATTAGTATATATCCACACATATTTTTTTATTAAATAATATGTTATTTTTGGTTTAATTTGTTTATCTAATTAATTTGCAATTTGAGGTAATAATTCACACATTTTAGATAGCTTTTTTTAAACAAAATTTTATTGCATCCACTGAACAGTACAAAAGTAAACAATGCATAAATGATGCATTTTGGACAGAAACACGTATATTCAAATCCATCCTAATATATTGATTAAGATTTTGTATATCACCGTAGGTAAACCCTTTGATTAATTTTTCTTCTGGAATATAAAGACATATAAAAGAAATTGGAATCTTTTAGCTGTGTGCTCTATATCTTCGCATTCATGACATGTGTTCATAATCTACTTTGTGTATAATTTTGTTATCAAAATTCATTGGTAGAGTTTACATAAGAAGAAGATTATTATAAAATTTATGATATTATGGCTAGATTTTTAATTATAAGAATATTTTTAGTATTTGAAGAGCCAAATCCAAGATTTCAACCTTCTTACTTCACTCTCTGTAAAGCTTGTGAGTTAATATATGACTAGTTTGGTTCTAAAAAAATACCTTACATTTTGTCTTATTCCATTTTATTAAGCTTACCATTAATGCAATAATGCATCATAATTGTAGTTATGTTTATGAGTTTAGCATCTCATCACTTTTTTTTCGGAATAAATAAGAAAACTAACAATGTAACGTGATTTATATTTGAATGGAACGGTCATTTTCTGACTGTTGAGCTCACTCAAGCTACCCATAATAAATCATTGACTCTTTAAATGTTGATTTAGTCTATTGAAAATCAAAGTTATCATTTAACTCTGATGTTATACAAAACCACACCCAAGTAGACTACAATGAACTTTGATTCTAAAGGTTGACACATAGACAAAGCACAAAAATCAAGCCTAAAAAATGATTGCTAAAGAAAAAAAAGCCGCACTCTTTCCAACTCTACACCTTTGGTAGCTTTCAATGGTATCTTTTGTCTGCTTTTTCATTTAATCCGTTGTTGTGGGTCTTCATTTCTCTGACCTATAATTAATGTCCATAATTTATTGTCGGTAGAACAGTAGCATAGCATCCTATGCAATAACAAACAAATTGTTCAGTTACACATAATGCCATTCTAATTTCTCATTTTCTTTCTGCTATTGTGGTCTTTACCTCATCTTACCATAGCCTACTTCTCAAGGGTTTATTTTAGTGCCCCTTTCTTCTCTTCCTTTCCTCGTATACACATCACCAGTTACCTGCTTGATGAAAGGTCCAATAATGGCGATTATGATCCATTTTTCTGTTCACAATTTCTTACTAAGGTAAACTAGGTAAGCAATAGCATTGTACATTAATCACATCAGTTTTGTCCCATTTTTCTTGTTTTTTCCCATTTTCCATTCATGGGCATGCTGCATTTTCTGTAAAATGATGTAAAGTTTAGACCTTTGTGATGGTGAAGTTGGCTCAATCCTATATTGAATGATAAATTTTGCTTCAGTTAGCCATTATTATGCTGCATCGTCTTTAAAATGATGTAAAGTTTAGGCCTTTGCAAGGGTGAAGTATGGTTTTGGTGATGAAAGAATCCCAGCTTATTTGAAACTGATCTTGATTAGTTGCTATGTTAGAATTTTTATTTATTGGGTTTTTGATTACCAACTTGGTAACTTTTTGGAACCTTGTGATTTGGGTTATAATGAGAGACAAATGTTTAAAAAATGGTTGATATTTAGGATCTACAAGATTATGCTCTATGATCAGTTTCCTGATTCTGCATGTATTTGTAGTTACAGGTAGAAAGTGAACAAACCATGGACAACAAATCTTGGCCTTGGAAGAAAAAATCATCAGAAAAGACAATTGTTTCAACTAACAAATTTGACATTTCTGTGAAAGGCATTGATCAAGAGGTAACCAAGTCCTAATTTTGCTCATACAACTGATTTGCATTTTTTATTCTTCTCTTGATATAAATGATATTAAATCCTCTTTGATGCTTCTGTTGGAAAAGATTAGGACTTATGCTTCGTTTTGCTAGATACGAAACCTTCCAATGGCGAAAGAAGTAGGATCAGGTAAAGTTGTAAGAAGTTTGAATGAGAAACTAGCTTCAGTAATCCTTGATTCCACTGGAAAAAACAACAAGCAAGAATATTTGGCACAAGAAGACATTGCAGGTTGTTATAACCAATATTTGTTTCTTTTCAGGTTTTCTGATCTGATGAAATGTATGAATAAATCTTCTTTTTTCAGGTCAGGAGAAGAAAGAAGGTGTCATTTTCGTGAAAAAAGAAATAGACAAAGAAGCTACGAAGCAGGTGGCCAATTCAGAAGTGAAATCGATCAATTTAGATGCAGAACTGAAAAACTGCAGAGGAGAACACGAGGATCGGAAAAGATTAGAAGACAAGTTGATGGAGATGAGCAAAGGCCTAGCGGATTTAGCTATCGAGAACGCTAATTTGAGCAAAATTCTTGTGTTGAAAGAGAAATTAGTGGAAGAAATGCATTCGCGTGCCTCTCAAACGTCGGAAGAATTCAAGGCACTTATGGCTAGACTTGATTCCATCGAAAAAGAGAATGCCTTTCTCAAGTATGAGTTTTACATGCTCGAGAAGGAGCTAGAAGTTCGAAACGAAGAACTAGAATACACGCGTCAATCTGCTGATGCATCGATAAGGCAACAGTTGGAGTGTGTCAAGAAAATAACAGTGTTAGAATCAGAATGCAAAAGACTCCGTGTTTTGACACGAAAAAAGCTTCCGAATCCTGTAAGAGATTTGGTTGATATTCCAGGAAGAAAGCCGAATCATGTAAGAGATTTGGTAGTCAGAGATATCGATAGATCTCCTGAAACTCCGAACAAGAACATTAACTTCCTGGTCGAGCAGCTTCGTGTTATGGAAGAAGAAAACAGAACACTCAAAGGCATTTTGAGCAAGAAAAACGTGGAAATTCAGTCTTCGAGAATCACGATTCCAAAAACGCCCTCTAGATTATCGAAACGCAGTCCTGTACCAACTGAACTATACCCAATAGTAGGCTTTGACGCTTGCAGTGATGATGGAGGCAGTTCTTCTGGATCATGGGCTAATTCTAACATCAAAATCCAGTCCGATTGCAAAGCCATTGAAGTTTCAGACTTAAGTTTGATGGATGATTTCGCTGAAATGGAGAGATTAGCCATAGTTTCTTCACAGGAAATTTGCTCTCCTTCAAATGGCAAGGAAATTGTTGCTGCAAACGATATAGCAGGCGAAAAATCCTTTGATTGGCTTCAGCAAGTCTTGAATGCAACACTCAAGCAGCAGCGTGTTTCGAAGCGAAGCCTAACTGAGCTTCTCAAGGACATTAAAATCGCTCTTGGTTGTATAAATCATACACATTCAGAATCGGACGAGCTTCAAGAGAAGAAGATGTTATTAGATAAGCTGAAGAAGATGGAATCTGAAAACGAAGATAAGGATGGTAAGATTGAGAAACTGATGTTGCAACTTCGGGAATCGAAACAAAGTGTGGAAAGCTTACAACTTGAACTCGAAATGACAAAGGCATCGAAGGGGATGGTCGAGGATGAGATGGAGAATCAGAAGTCAATCAATGAAGATCTCGATACTCAGCTTACAGTTGCTAGAGCTAAACTGAATGAGGTTATACAAAAGTTCACATCTTTGGAGGTTGAATTGGAAGAAAAAAGCAACTGCTGTGAAGAATTAGAAGTTACTTGTTTGGAGCTTCAACTCCAACTAGAAAGGTAAACAAATAATTCAATTCCCATTTAAAGAAACGTTTTTTTATTTAAAAACAAATTCTGATTAGTTTTAAAAAATGATTCGCAGTGTTGCAAAGAAGGATTCTGTCAACTACAGCATTGATGAAGGAGCACGAACTCAAAATGTAAGTCTTTATGTGCTTTTGAAGTTTAAATACTTTTTTTTTTTGTTTTGCTTACAAATACTGTGAAAACAGTCCAAGTAGAAAGGGCTAAGCGTAATTTACCTTTAATTTCTGCAACCTCGAACAGAAAACAAATTTTTAAGGAAAAGAACATATTTCTTCACATCTGGCCTTTGTTTCACTTAAATTTTATGTTAAAAATGGCAGGGTTCAGAAATTGCAGTAGCTTCTCTAAAGTTAGCAGAATGTCAGGAAACGATCCTAAACCTCGGGAAACAGCTGAAGGCGTTAGCTACACCAAGGGAAGTGGCAATGTTTGACAAGGTTTTCAATTTAACCAGTTCAACAAACACAGCGGGGGTTAATAAGAAGCCCAGAAAGCGATTCTCCCTGCATGATCGAATGGTAGCTGAAGATGGTTCCAAGGCAATAATCCCGCTTCAATCACCTACAAAAGATGTAACAACCCTTTCGAGCAATGAAAATGCTACAGAAGAAAAATCCGATCCAAAGCCTACTACATCTGGAAGTACCCCAGCTGCTTCTCTTGCTATTGTAACTAGTAAAAAGCAAGGCTTTGGTTTGCTAAGGAGGCTGCTAATGAGGAGGAAGAAAGGAAACAGCAAAAAGTTCCAATCTTTAGGGAAGGTATAACTGGCAAAAAGCTGCAAAAGCGAAAAATGTTCAGCTTTTTATTATACTACCTTAATGACTTAGTTAATGACGATTTTAAGTACAACGTTGTCTGTGTAATCTGTTCTTTTTGACTATTTTGTTTCTTTGGGTGAAGATGAGGTGTGCAGTGTCTTACGGGTAATGGTTATTAATCTATGTACAAATCTGAGGTTTCAATTCTAGCAAAAAGTTTTGGGCTTTGTTGCAATTTAAGAATCCCTGTACAATGCTAAACAAACCCTTTTATTGCCTTGAGCAAATGCTTGTTCATTGAATAGAAAATGCAAGAAATACACTTGCTAAGCTTTTCTTTTACTCCAAAATGAAAACTAAAACGAAATCAATTGTTGAATTCTTGTATCATGCATCTTAACAAAATATCGTTGCAATATACAGCTCCGGTTTTTTCCTTCAAGTACAATCCCTGATATCAATCTTGAAAAGATATAAATCTGGCCATATCAGCAAATCCTGCTTCCGCGTAACACTCGGCGATTCGCTGCTTGACATCAGCCCAATTTCCTTCAACAGATGCCAAATCCATCAAAAACGCTGCTTCATCCAATGCAACCTACATAGAAAATGAAGTATATGTATAAGCATATTTATAGATAGTAGTCAATGGCGCACCTAAGGCACGACTAAGCTCTCGGGCGGGCCTTGCGCCTTTAGGGGTTTTAGGCTAAATTATGCGCCTTTAGGGGTTTTAGGCTAAATTTTGGACCTTTAGCGCGACTAGGCGGCTAAAAAAACCCAAGGCAAGGCCTTTTACACCTCCCAAAAGTACCTTCTTGCCAACAGTTTATTGTCCGAGTTTAATGGGGTTAGTTCATCAAATTTATGAGGCTGTTCATAACTTATTGTCAAACATCGTACTCTTTATAGATCACATAAGCATAATTCATTCAGAATGATACCTGAGCGGGAGCTTTTCCCTTCTTTAAATCTTCTTGTCTACCCTCATCACTAACTTTCTCTTTCATGTATTCTATTTGCTCATCCTCCCATTTCGCGATGCTAGCAGCTTCCTTATTAGGATCACCGATCATTGCCATTCCATACAACAATACGCCAAATGAGAATCCAAAGATAAGAACTTTATAGAACTATGCATATGGATTAAGGTCAAAATACCTGGTATGCACAACCTAAAGTCCACCACGGCGATTTTAAAGCTACACGAGCAGCATCTTTAGCTTCTGAGATACGCCCGGCCCTACAATTAGGAAGCAGGAAATCGTCTTTAGAAACAGGTAATGTTAAATTGTGATAAACAAAATGATCTGTGAAAACCTCTGTAGAATATCTGCATAGAATACGAAAGGCCGTCCAAATCCGGGAAATAAATCCTTCCTAGTATAAAACTCTCCTGTCACCATTGCTGAAACCTTTCACACAAAAGTAAACAAGGATTTTTCACAATATGCAAACCGAAAAATTTCGTATACTAGAGACCGAATCGAAACAACGTACATGGTCCCCTTCCTCAAAATGACGCTTAACTTTACCCTCTAAGACATCTGGGAACAGCCCAACCTGGAATAATAACTAACTATAAGTTCTTTCATTGGTTTAGTAGCTTAATTCTATGTACCAACTTACAAAACTCAATTCCACCTTTTTTAAAATATATTGGTCAAGATTTGCGATCTGAGATTCCATGAAATCGCCCCTCTTGTATAATTTCTCGCCAGCTTCTGAAGCGGCATTGTAGAGTTCACCATTACTACCGTGGAAGTTGTTGGCATCTTCTTCAACCAAAATTCTATGGATGTATTGATCAACCTGTGTAGTTTAAGAATGTTTAATTTTCGCCATACCAAGAGCTAAGTAGAAAAACAAGAAAGAGTAAAGAAATGATAACGGGGAAACATATCTGCACGAAACTACTAAACTCACAAATAGTATGATGTGACAACAGAAAAATCATAAATTTATGCATTCTTCGGGTTTAACTTATTACATTCTTGGCTAAAAGCCACACCCCATGTCCACGAACTTCCACAACTGGCATCTCCATTCTGTGTAAATAGCAATCTTAAAAAAGACAAATGAAGAAACTTTCAGAACGATAGAGCATACGAGAAGTGTTTATCTTACTTACCCAGGCGGAGCTGTTGGCCACCTCAGCAATGCAGTTATAGAGCCTATATTTAAAAGTAGAAACAAGAAATTGTCATTTTTAAACTAAATTCTGTTTCTGAATGTAATGTATAGAAGCAATGGCATCTAACCTGAGAGATTTCGTGATAGAGGAACTACAAGGGGAATTATCCCTTGCTTAGATCCTGGAGAAATGATGGTTTCACCTGTAAAAACAAAAGGAATATGCCATATCAGCTAATATGGATTCACTAGCAGGTTGCATCCTTAATAGTGAATAAAAAATTGAACAAAACAACAGAATATAGCACATGCCAGACACATTTCTAGAAGTAAGTTTTTGAGATTACATGCCATCAGCACTATTTAAACTTCAGAAGCAACACAATCGATAAAACAACGATTAGCTAGACAATTTGTACCAATGAAGAAGTGAATTAGGGAATACCTTTGGTCTGAAGAATTTTGAGCAAGCAATGAAGATGATCAGGAGGCTGGGTTGCAGCAACATCCTTGATGAATGAAATATGCCCTGCATTTCATTAGTTGAAAACCATCTTAGAAAACATATTAATACTCAGGGGAAGACAATTCAACTAATACTAGTCAAAACAGCCAAGTCAAATGCAAAGCAGCTATCTGGATTCCTCAATTGCCTTTTCACAGATGCCATAAATTCATTAATAGAGTTACTTGTTTAAGCTTTAAATTGGATTCAAACAATTAAACACAAGAACTTAAGGTTATGCATTTGAATCCCAAACAACCAAACTGACACAACCCAACATTTTGTTTATAAAGAATCAACAACCCAATAAAAATCAAGCAAAATCAGGATCAATTTGCAATCCAAAAGGGAACCCACAGTGAATTAATGCCTCTGGAATGGTATAATCACAAAAAGATGGAATCTTTTAGCTAAAAAAGCTGAAAAGAAATTGAAATAAGAAGAAGAGTGAGTGATGAATATGGATACCGGAGGAAGAAAAGCATGTAATTTTGGGTGGCCGGAGTTGGCGGAGAGGGAGGATAGATGGCGAAGGAGTAGTACGCGCCACCCCTAACACTCCAAATTTCATTTTGGTTGAGACTCAGTGACTGTAATTACCGTCCAAAGCCACTGTAACGGCCACCCCAGAGCGCACGTTTCGGGCGTACTTGTAGGGAGATAAGACTGCATGTCCACCATACAAGTTTTTCTATGCAAAATATCAAAATTGGCCCTTTGTTATATTCTTTTCCCACAAATGGTACATAATTGTTTATGTAAATTTTACAAGTTCTTAAGAGAATTCAAGTTACGTCCATTTAACGTTCAAATAGAAATCAAACAAATAAAAAGACATACAACTTGTTTCATTTATTTATTAATGTTTGCTGTTGTGATTGTCAATAATTTTTTTCCCTTTTTTACTATTAATGATACTACCTTTTTAACCTTTGAAATAACTAAAAACAATAGATTAATATTCTTAATCATTAATGTTATTTGAAAACAAAAAAACAAATAATATTCCACACTCACTATTGAGAATTGTGCGGTATCAAGGCCCTTTAGAAGACCCAAATAACCGCATGGGTTAAACAAAGGTATGTCTCGGCACAGCTACGCACCGATACCATATCAGCATCACATCACACCGAGGCAAAGCATCACAAATTAAATAACCTTCGGCGTTACCCACCGCGCTTAAGCCGAGACACCATCCTCAGAAGCCATGCCGACTCTGACACTTCTCTCTCCTCTGCCGCATTAAATGCATTACCGACTAGCATAGATGAATCATTTAATGCTCCGACGGCGGACAAGACCCCCAAGCGGCTTGCCACATGTGTACCCCTTACAGATGGGTCCCACACATCATCATTATATGTAATCCTAAAAATAGCAAGACAATCTCCCACTGTATAGGTAACAGTTATTATTCTAAGAATACACTAAGACTACTCTTCTCAAACTACTGACTAGATCGTCGGAGGGTCTTCGCCGGAAACACTTCCGGCTAGAGACTTATTTTGCAGGGCCCGTGAAGACTCGAAGGCTTGAAGATCACTAGCGAAGGACATCAAATTGGTGCGGTGAGCGTGGAGCACAATCCTGAACGATGACTATTCCCCCAAACAGACCGACGAAATCTCCTCCTCCGAGAACTGCCCTACTCCTGGACACTCCAGAGCCTAGAGATAAAGCAGGAACGGTGAAGGTGGTCACTGATGTTCCTCCAACGTAGGCAGAAACACCCAGCTCCTCGAGACCAAGGACAGGCGAGAAAAGGAGACGGAAAGCGGAAAAACAAGATATGATGGCCATGCTTATCAAGAAGAACGAGCAACAAAACGCGACTATGGCCCTCATGCAGAGCATGATGAATGAAATCTTGCATTCACGAAAGGAGGAACAAGAAGTGCTTAGAAAGCTCTGCCAAGAAAGGCGAATAAATGAATCGGAAACGCAACACACACTGCAAAGTTCCCCATCCGCGACTAGACAAGACCTTTCACGGTACACGTACCGCCGCCTCAAAACGCTGGAAAGGGAAGGAACTTCGATGGCCAAAGAAAAAGCGAAAACCAAGTCTACCAAATCAGAAGAGGAGTTGGAAAGAAGATCTCAAGGAAAGGGAAAAGACTTGGCGCACAAGGCACGTTCCAAAGAACCCTTGATTAGCGAGGAGAGTTCGGCAGAGTCTAGACGTGAGGTTCCCCAGAAGCATCAGCCGGATCAAAAGGAGTTGGAGGCCGTCATAGCCAAAAGGGTGGGTGAGCTCCTAGCAGAGAGGGAAATAGAAACTGGCATGCCGGATATTGCGGAGACAGCGTCACCTTTCAGCACTCATATACGTGCAAAAAGATTCTCGAAGGGGTTCAAGCAGCCGCGCCTGCGAGAATATTCCGGGATAGGAGACCCCACAGCACATGTCCGCTATTTCTGGAAAGTTATGGAGGCGGCCGATGCTACGGATGCCATGATATGCAAGTTATTCCCCACCACCCTCGTGGCACCGGCAACCCACTGGCTCGAGAGTCTAAAGCCAGGGTCCGTGATGAACTTTGACATGATGGCCAGAAGCTTCACCATGTACTTCGTCACCTCCATTCACCTAAGTTGGACAGTCCAAGATTTGCAAATGGTTCGGCAAAGAACAGAGGAAACCCTGGCCGAATTCGTAGAAAGGTTCTAGAAAGTAGCCCTGAAAATTAGAGACTGTAACATAGATGTAGCTTCTGAAGCAATGGCAAGGAACTGCCGAAGTGCTGACCTAGCAAAGGATATCTCAACCGAGAGACCTATCACATTGGTCGTGTTGATGCAGAAGGCTAGGAAGTGGGTGCGATGGGAAACCCATAAAAGAAACATGAAACAAATTGAGGCCGCGGCAAGGGAGGAACCTGCTAAACGGTGAGATTATGGAAAGCGAGACTCAGCAGGCCGCCAGGCATATCGGCCGGAGTTAGCAAGGAGAGAAGCAGAGGACTCTCTTCCCTTCGATGTCAAAAGGAAGGAGGTATTAATGTGGATCGAGAAGAATGGGGAAGGCATTCGATACCCCCCTCGAATGAAGCATAAAAGAAAGCCGGGAACATACTGAGAATTCCACAAAAGCAAGGGACATGAAATCGAAGAATGTAGAGAGCTGGCTTGGGAGTTGAACAAGAAAGTCGCAGAGGGCTGACTGAATCATTTCCTTCCTCCCCCACCAAGAGAAGAACGACATAGAGGAGGCGGGCATCGGCCTGAGTGAGGCTATCAACCTCCTCGCCAAGACGAAGGATGATGCTATCAACCGCCTCGCTAAGACGAAGGACGAGGCTATCAACCGCCTCACCGAGATGATGAACGAGGCTATCAACTGCCTCACCAGGACGAAAGGCTAGGCCATCCGCCTCGCCCCGAAGCTGAGACGAGCCATCGACGAAGACAAAACACTGAAGACCCACCCCCTAGGAATAATACACGTGATATCCGGCGGGACCATCCAGAAAAAGAGGAAGAGGAACACGTTTGACTACGACAACACGAACAGGGGAAGCGAGACATGTTACTCCTTCTCCCAAGAAAGAAAGCCTTCGCCCCACAATGACGCTTTGGTAATAGAAATGATGGTGGAAGGATACCAGGTGCGTCGTACACTGGTAGATACAGGAAGATCAATCAACGTGATGACCAGAAGAGTATACGAAGCTGTAGGAGGAAACCCCAACCATCTCGCCATACATCAGGCGCGACTCATTGGCCTGGGCGGACATGCCACTCAGGTGTGCGGTTCGGCGAACCTGTCCATTGCCTTAAGAGATGGTAATCCCAAGTGGAAAACTTGAGCGGAGTTCTTGATTGTGGATATCCCGTTGGCCTACAACATAATCCTAGGACGCCCGCTCATTATAGGGTCTGAGGGAGTCATTAATCTCAGGTACCTCACACTGCAGATACCCACACATCAAGGGGTGGCCACCGCCCGAGGAAATCAGCAGGCTACCTAGGAGATGTATTTAATATCCCTCAAGGCTGAGCCCCTAGCAGTAGATGAGCCTGATCGAGAAACAACCGCTGAACCAGCTGATGTAATGGTAACAGTCACCCTGGAGGAGGGGAAAGATATCCTCATGTCGGGAAGATTGACAGATAAGACCAAGGAGGAGATCCTGGTGACATTACGTGAAAAAATCCAGGCTTTTGCGTGGACCCCGGCGGATTTAAAAGGCATCAGCCCGGATGTCGTTGAACACAGATTGAATGTCCTCCCCCAGGCGAGACCAGTAAAGAAAAAGCGAAGGAACCACGCACCGGAAAGACAGAGAGCCATTGAGGAGGAGATTTCTCGTCTATTAGAGGCCGGACATATCAAGGCAGTTCGTTGCCCGGATTAGATCGCCAATGTGGTATTAGTAAAGAAGCCAAATGGGAAGTTCCGTATGTGCGTGGATTTCACAGACCTAAATAAAGCGTGCCCGAAGGACAGCTACCCTCTCCCAAGCATAGACATGTTGGTAGATGCCACGACAAGCTATGCCATTTATTCCATGCTAGACGCAGCCTAGGGATACAACCAAATACCAATGGCCGAGGAGGACAAGGAAAAGACCTCTTTCATCACCCATGAGAGGATATACTGTTACAATGTCATGCCGTTCGGTCTCAAAAACGCTGGAGCTACCTATTAAAGAATGGTCAATGCAATATTCGGGGATATGATAGGAAAGGAGGTGGAATTATATGTGGACGACATGATAATCAAGAGTAAGAACGAGGAAGACCATGCTGCTGACATAGCCATGGTGCTAACTCTGCTGGAAAAATACGAGCTAAAGCTGAACCCAAAAAAGTGCGCCTTCGGCGTTACTAGAGGAAAATTTCTGGGCTATCTAGTCTCGCAGAGGGGAATAGAAGCCAACCCAGATAAAATAAAAGTCATACTTCAGCTACAAGAACCCCGAAGCATTAAGGATGTTCAATGCCTCAATGGCAAACTCAATGCTCTGGGCCGCTTCATTTCTTGTGCGGCACGACGATGCATCCCTTTCTACAGAGCTTTGAAAGCAAAGAAATTGATATGGGGAGAGGACTGCGCCGCAGCCTTGGCTGAGATCAAATCCTTTTTTGTCTCTCCACCGCTACTAAGTCACCCTGTAGCTGGCACACCACTGTACCTATATCTCAGCATTTCGGAGGAAGCACTAGGAATGGTGCTCGTAAGAGAAGAAGGGGCGGACCAATTTCCCGTCTATTATGGGAGCCGTGTTTTGAAAGGTGCGAAAATCAAATATACCCGCATGGAGAAGCTAGCATTTACCCTGATAATATCTTCTCAAAAGTGGCGCCACTATTTCCAGGTAGGGGTGAGCAAAACTCGGTTCGGTTCAAAAACCGAACCAAAAACCGAACGGGGGAAATTTTAGAACCGAAAACCGAATCGAAATTATATTTTTTTTATTTTAAATTAATTTTTTTCCATAAAATAACTAAAAATCAATATAAATAATTTTTAACACATGTAATTTATTGTTGATTTGAAAAAGAAACCTTAATTTTCAAGTAATAATGAAAATTGAATGTGAAAATAATTATTAAATTAATTTAAAATTAATTAAAATATATATTTCGGTTTTCGGTTTGGTTCTCGGTTTATTTGGGTTTTTTCCCAAAAACCGAGAACCGAACCGAAAATCAAATTATTCACATATATGGACCAAGAACCAACCAAATTAGTTCGGTTCGGTTCAGTCCGGTCCGGTTCTCCGGTTCCGTTCGGTTTTATTCGTTCTTTGCTCTCCCCTATTTCCAGGCCCACACTATCATAGTGCGAACAGACCTGCCGCTCAAGAAGGCTCTCCAACGGCCCGAAACTTCAGGACGCCTCGCCGAATGGTCCCTCAAGCTCACCGAATTTGATGTCCGCTTTGAACCAAGGACAGCAATGAAGGCACAAGCGTTAGCAGACTTTGTACAAGAAGCCCCACCCCAGAGAGAATTACCGAAAGCGGCTTGGAAAATGTTCATTGATAGCAGCTCTAATAGCGCAGCAGCAGGCATTGGGGTATATATCCAAGGCCCGAAGGGGATTGTGATTCGGCAGGCGGCCAGGTTGGAGTTCAAAGCCTCCAATAACGCAGTGGAATATGAAGTGCTAATATTTGGCTTAGAGATCACCCAAGCCATCAAACCCGACGACGTTAGGATATTCAGCGACTCGGGCCTAGTAATCAAACAATTCGGCAGGGAATACAAAGTTAAGAATAGATCCATGCGACAATACCTCAACCGAATCACTGCCCTTATTAAAAATATCCAAATGGAAGGTACAGAAATGACCATTGAACAGATTCCCAGGGCGCTGAATGCTGAGGCTGACTGGTTGGTGAAGGGGGCCTCAAGCGAAGAGCTAGAAATCTTACTCCCTTGTGTACCACTGCGAATAAATACCCCCAGCATAGACGTCGCTGAGGTACTACAGACGGAGGTAACGAATGAATGGTTTACACCCATTAGCAAATACCTGGAGCACAATGAGCTACCAGCCGATGCGATCCAGGCCTAAAAAATAGTGAGAAAGTCCTTCCGCTATGTAATTATCGGTGGGAAAATATACCGAAAATCGATAACCCACCCGTGGCTAAAATGTGTGGACCAAGCCAACGCCGATTGTATACTACGCGAAGTTCACAAGGGCCTCTGTGGTGCCCATGAGAAGAAAGACTCGATGGTTCGAAGGGTGAAGTTACAAGGCTTCTATTGGCTAACTATGGAGCTGGACGCTAAGAGAATGGTCTAATCTTGCGAAGCTTGCCAGGCCTTCGCCAAGACATCATCGGCACCGGCTGGCTGAGGGCTATAATACAGGCAGCATGACCCTTCGCTTTGTGGGGAGTGGATCTAGTAGGGCCCTTACCAAGAGTGAAGCAGCAGAAGCGTTGGATCATCGTGGCCGTTGATCACTTCACCAAATGGGTAGAAGCCGAACCTCATTCAGCTATTACGCCAAAGCAAGTCACTTCCTTCTTCACCAAGAACGTTGTGTCACGCTTCGGCATCCCTCATACAATCATAGCAGATAATGGAACACAGTTCAACTGCCACGCGTTCAAATGTTTCTGTCGCAGGCTGAAAATACAACTCCGTTTCTCCAGCGTCTCCCATCCTCATACAAACGGCATAACAGAGGTGACCAATCAAACCATCTTGGAAGGAATCAAAACAAGAGTTCAGGAACACGGCTCGGCGTGCCTTGAGGAGCTTCACAACGTCTTTTGGTCTTACAGAACCACGCCCCGAACGGCGACAAGGGAAACGCCCTTCCTTCTCACTTATGGAACGGAGGTAGTGGTCCCGGTTGACATCGGCGCACGTAGCGCAAGGGTGGCAAATTACATTGAAGGAGCTTCGAACGATGACCTATTATGAAATAACTTAGATTCGTTAGAGGAAAGGCGGGAGTAGGCTCTCATACGCATGACAGAATATAAACGACGCATTGCTCTCATCCGCAATAAGAAAATTAAACCTCGAACCTTTTAAGAGGGTGAGCTAGTCCTCCGGAGCACCAAAGATTCACAAGCTCGGGAAGGACGAGGGAAGCTCGGTATCAGATGGGAAGGCCCGTTCATGGTAACGAAATAAATAGGAAGTGGTGCCTACAAGTTGTCTACCATTTAAGGAAAAATTCTGCCTCGCACATGGAACGCGGCTTCTCTTCAAAAATTCTACCCGGGAGCATAATAAAGTGTTTTGTATATTTATCTCATAGATAACATTTTGTATATTCATTTCATGAAAATTGTATCTTATAAGCTTTCAAGATGATATGAATACGGCTTCCTACAAAGTTCTTCCTTTCGAATAAGCAAAGGACCATCAAGGCCCGCAGGGTCAGATCAGCGAGATCCCCTCGGCGCTCCCACGCTTTGAAATTAAAGTAACTCAAGGCTCGCAGGGTCAGATCAGCGAGATCCCCTCGGCTCTCCCACGCTTTGAAATTAAAGCAACTCCAGGCCCGCAGGGTCAGATCAGCGAGATCCCCTCGGCGCTCCCAAGCTTTGAAATTAAAGCAACTCAAGGCCCGCAGGGTCAGATCAGCGAGATCCCCTCGACGCTCCCATGCTTTAAAATTAAAGCAACTCAAGGCCCGCAGGGTCAGATCAGCGAGATCCCCTCGGCGCTCCCACGCTTTGAAATTAAAGCAACTCAAGGCCCGCACGGTCAGATCAACGAGATCCCCTCGGAGCTCGCCCGCTTTGAAATTAAAGCAACTCAAGGCCCGCAGGGTCAGATCAACGAGATCCCCTCGGCGCTCGCCCATTTGAAATTAAACCAACTCAGCCCGTAGGGTCAGATCAACGAGATCCACTCGACGCTCGCCCGCTTTGAAATTAAAGCAACTCAAGGCCCGCAGGGTCAGATCAACGAGATCCCCTTGGCGCTCGCCCGTTTGAAATTAAACCAACTCAGCCCGCAGGGTTAAATCAACGAGATCCCCTCGGCGCTCTCACACTCGTAATAAAAGCAAAACAGCTTGCAAGGCCAGATCACCGAGACCCCATCATACTTTATAACGAAAGCAAGTTATACATTGACAAAACAATCAACGAACAAAAACCATGAACAAGAAAATGTCATTTCATTCATAAAAACGTTGAGTTCACAGAAGCCGAACTCAATAGCCATCAATATTAACAAAGGCAAATAAAAATACAAAACAAAGCAAGACAAGCGAGGCTATCATGACTCAACTTCCTCCTCCTCAGTCCCCACCGAAGAAACATTGGAGTAAGAAGGCTCTAGCGCAGGAGGCCCAAAAATGCGCTCATCATCTTCCCAGCGACCGAGGGGCTCATCGGGAGGGGCCAATTGGGCTAAATCGTCGATACCAGCCTCTGAAAACTAAGTACGATAGCTGAGGTGATCCTCCCGCCAATCTTACCGTGTTTGCTTCACCTTTAGTTTGTACTTGGCCTTATGACGATCTTGTTTATATTGGAGATCTTGCAAAGATTTTTTTTTATCTTCAGTAATAGTCCTCCAATACCCCAACCCCTTCTCAGCATCCTCCAAGTTTTTATTCACTTGGGCTCTCCCTTCCCTCTCCTCCTCTATCAGCACCATGAGCCTCTTCTCCTCAGCTTCAGCGGTGGATTTGACCTTGGCCACCGCCATTTCGTGCTTCTCCTCTAAGGCCTGCAGGGTGCTCAGCAGAATCCTTCCTCTTTCCCTCTGAGTACTCCAAATCTTTCAGAAACTGGGCCAACTCCTCGGCTTGTTTTTTGCCCGCTTCCCCCAGCTTCCGGGCAGTCTCCTCCAGCTCGATAAGCGTTTGGCGCTCTAGCTGAGCCTCTTTCAGCCGTTTGGCGCTGCCTTGAGAAGTAGCGTAAGTAGCTTCCACCTGACGCTGAGCCTCAGTCAGCGCCTTAACGACCAGATGAGCGACGGAAAATGTAACACCCCAAAATTTCTAAATTTTGACATCGGCTTATTGTTACTATATTAAAGGAATTATGAGAAAATGTTAAAGTTCGGTAATAGTCAAACGGAGCGAAGTTTGACCGCCAGTCAAACTTTGACCGTAACTATGTATCTTGAGACTGAAAATTTCTGTAATTATAATACATGCAAGAAAGAATGTGTAAGCTATTATGGAAGCTTATAATTATATGTGCATGTTATTCTTTTACGGAATTAAATTATGAGATTATAAGACGGTTTAACCGAGAAAATGTGATAAGTATACAATATAATTGAACTAAGGGTAAAATGGTAATTTCACATTTTTTTTATAATTATTTCCAAATGATTCCTGCGTATACTTCATCTTATCTTCTTCATTTCTATTTCTCCATTTCTCTTCCTTTCTTCACCTCTTTTCTTACAAATTCATCCAACCTTAAAAATTTCCGATTTCTTCATTTCGATTTCGAATTCTTGTTAGAAATCGATCCTCAAGCCATATATCATCATCAATTTCTTTGAATCAAGGCCAGAAGAAGGAAATTTCAGATTTCAAGTTCTTGGTGAATAGTAAACTGAATTGGGGGTAAGTGAAATTAAGGTTCCATTAGTATAGATCATGATAGATTAAGCATATTTAAGGTATTTGAAGGTATATTTAAGTAGTATTTTGATAG
>CATIWQ010167823.1:0-11580 GCA_949673415.1 Euphorbia schlechtendalii | reverse complement strand
TTAATGATTCCGTTGGATTTAGTTGTATCAACTGAGGTTTGGATGGTTTCTTTACCTGGCTGAACTTGGAAATGAGAGAGTCGATAAAATGGGGAGGAGCGCAGTTAATTCCGACAGCGTTGACTTTGTTACTCTTGTTTATAACATCCTTGAAAATCTCACCTGACGGAGCATTCTCGCCGTCCACGCAGCTGAAGCATATCCATGACGGAATCTTTATGTTTTCTTCTTCGAGCAACTCCACACATGCCTATATATGCATTCACTCGTCATCAACAAAAACAAAATTATGTTCCACCTCCACGTTCAAAACATTCAAAAGTTCAAGATAATGTCATTTTTCTCCCCTCAACCAGAAACTGACATGTGTCGTTGGAGAAGGGGCAAATTGATGCAATTTTTACAAGTTTAAATGGTTATTTGGAACTTTAGGAAGAACGAACGAGCATTTAGGGATAATTTCAGGTATCGATTAATGACCTACTCATTAAGGTCATATCTCGAAATTCTAAGTTCACGGGGAAAATGAGCGTTTGGGGACAATTTCAGGATCGATTAGGGATTTAAAAAAATGCTACTCGATTAAGGTTTAATTTCGAGATTCTATGAAAGATTATGGTAAAAGAAGAAAAACAACCTGCGCTTCAAGTACATTAGGAATGGTCTCGAAGGCCAACAAATCAGGACCAGCTTCCAAAAGAACTTGCAATCTACGCTTATGAAAATCCTTGAGCTTTTTCAGACTAACATCCGGTCTATAGTATCCACTGTGCCAGACAACATAAGTTGATTAAATCAAATCAAAGAAAATTTGAAATGTTTAAGGTTTCCCACCTGTACTCTGAACCATCGGCAAGATAAGCTCCGTAACTTCCAAAGGAAGCTGCAACGAGAGCTCGATTGTATCGATGATTAGTACTTCTTTTCAACGAATCCCAGAACTTATCGCGCGCCTCAACTGCCAATTTCACACTCTTTTTTAATAATATTTCTCCTTCTTCAATACTAAGTCCCTTTGACACAAATCCTGGAAGTGTAGCCTGCATTTTAGGATTGAACTAAAAATAAGTAAAACGAGATAATAAAATAAGTACATTTTAGTTCTAGAAATAATGAAATAAGTTTCGATCACGAAAATTATGTAATCCAACTTCTATGTCCTGAAATCTTTTGAGCAAAAAAGGTAAAATGTATAAACTAGTTCAAAGCAGAATTGCCAAGAAACCAAACCAAGATTGACTTTAGAAGTACCTTCAGATTTATGTATGCAATATATAATGAATCCAAATTACATGACATTCTGAAAAATCTGATTGATGACAGTAATAATTAGTTAACACAAAATTGTTCTGCATATACATTGAATTAAACCACGAAATGAATATTCAACTCCCATTTAGGCTAAAGCCTTATCTATGATGCTTTAAGCTACCCAAATGCAATTCATAACAAAAAGATTAAAACTTTTAGCAATTATTAATTAGGTTAAAAAGAGAGGAAGAAGTGACCAAAATGTCAGCACCAGCCTCCAAATATTCCAAATGCACCTACAAAATGCAACATTACAAAATTCAGCCATTGAATTTGACGCAACTTAAATTTAAAAAAGAAATGAAAACAGCAGCAGGAGAAGAATTCCGACCCTTTTGATGAGATCGGGTTCTTTGACCAAACAAAGAGCACTCCAAAGAGGGTCATTAATGGCGGCACCGTGTTTCTCTAGCTGAGTAGCGAAACCGCCGTCAATGACGGCGCAACCACCGGCCCTTCCGACGAGATCCTCAAGCAATGTCGACGTTTTCTTCCCAATTCCCATCTCTAAAATTGGCGCTGTACTTGTGCTTGATGATTGCAAATGTGGGGTTTTTTTAAGATTTGTGTTTGGTTTTGAACAAGCCCTGAATTGCAAACAGGTTCAACTTTCAGCTACCTTAAACCCTCCTCCTTATACACACTTGTTCATTTTCTTTTCTTTTCCTTTTTTGCCTTTTAAATAGTATTATATTTGTTTATTTATTTTTATTTTAGTTTCTGGTTGTTGATTGGTTGGCACTGCACCAATGGCATTTTTAAAGAGTTTGAATTTTTTTTCCCTTATATTATTTTGAATAATAAGTCATCAAAAATGTCTAGATAGGGTCTGAACATGTTGCACTTTGTATTCGATTTACACAACATTGGATCTATTACTCATCATGAAATCTGTTAGTGTAAAGTATTTCCATTATTCTGCTTTGATTGACGAAAAACAATTATCTACTATAATATATAATGTGAATGCCAAAATTGAAAAGGTAAAACCAGGATGATTTAGTATATTTTAAGTAGAGAAAGTAAGACCAATTGGAATGGTTCTTGCACCTTGGGGGTAGGGTAGGTGGTGACGTGTCAAAAGAATTTTATAAGATTTTAACTTCTGAGTCGGAGTCTTTGGGTTCGGTGAGATTAGAAATTCGGAGTTGAAAATAAACGAGTTATTGCTAAAAGTGACGCAAACTAAATTAAAATAAGAAATATTTAGAAGTTTTTATAAATAATGTGTGTTGTTTTCTGCCTTTGTTTGAGTAGACTGAATTAAAACTGGTCCTGACAATTTAAGGGTAGTGGAGAATACAGTATAGAAATCAATAAAATTGAATGTCAGTGAAAAAATGTAAATTTAAATGTTTGGAGAAATATTAAAATTGAGAATATGAATACATTAATGTGTAGGTTAAATTTTCAAATAAAATTGTAATTAAATTCAGAGTAGATCAATTCAGAGTAGATCATGTAGCTTTGGATAGTTATAATTTTTTTTTTTGCAGTGTTTTAAAAGGTGTTAGACGTTAGTTAAGCGGCTAGAATCTTCGGAATCTAGGCAGGTATTAACTCGATGATTAATCGGGATCTATGCGCGGACTAGACGGATTAGTATTTTTGAATGTTTAATATTAATTAATGAATTAGAATAATAAATTTAACTAACATAAAAAAATTTATAAAATAAAATTAAAAATTTATGTAGTAACATTTTTCTGACGATATTTTTTAGATTTTGGTGACACTTTTCTACGTTTTAGCAACATTTTTCAGGTTTTTTACAACATTTTTTTACGTTTTGGCAAAATTTTTCGCTTTGACCGCCTAGTTATATAAAATCGGGACAATAATCTAAAAAACTCCATCTAGGCGCCTCCTTGACCACTTTTAAAACTGAGATTTTTTTCAAATTTGTTAAATTATAATTCAACTCACAATATAAATTAAAACAACACCGTCTATATATTTTAGTATAGCAAAATCTGCTGTTAGACTCAAAGTTCCACCATACATGAAAACTCGGTTTTGACTTTTGTGTCTGCTTTATATACAATACAACATTAGTAGTGGCTTATGTTCTGTCCATGACTTGATTCGTTTAAGGATAACGTTAAAGGATAATTTAGATAATTTGCATGTTTCCAACACTTCATTTGGAAGTTTTACCTTCTAAATTATTTTTATTTACATTTTTACATTCTTCTTTCTTTTTTAAATCTAATTTCTTATTTTTGATTTAACTCACAAACCGTTTATTCTTTCAACATGTCGTTTTAGAATATTTTTTTCATCTTTATATTTCTCTTCAAAATAAGATCCATGATGCTATACTTTTTCCGAACTTTTTATAGCGATACATATTTATTTTATAGCTGTCACATAGTTAAAACACATACTTAATTAAATACAAATAAATATAACACAACTATATCAATTTGACATATTACAAGTAAACTATAACAAAAATATAACATAATTACATCAATTTGAATTAACTATAAGATAACTATAAAATGCGATTTTGTTACATTGAATATATCTATAAGTAAACTATATGATAACTATAAGATAACGATAAAATGCGATTTTGTTATATCAAAAATATATTCAAATACAAAAAATAAATAAAAACACATAAATATAACATGTTTACATCAATTATAAAATACTATAAATAAAGTATAATAAAATCATGATAAAAAAATACCAAAAATTACATTATTTTGAAATAGCTATAAGATAACTATAAAATCCGACAAGGTTATCACAAGGTGATAGAAATGTAAATTCAAAACCTTGACAATACACTTTTGACAATTAAATTAAATAATAGACAAAAAAAATAATTATTTATACTAAAGATTGTATTTTTATATATTTCCCTTCATTTAATTCTTTAAATGTGCCCATTATTAAAAAAAAAAGTTAATTCCAGTTTTGTTCTTTCTAAATAAATTTGTTACTCAGTTCAGAGGCCCGGGCATAAGCCAACAACCATTGATATCAAACCCGGTCAGGCCCTTTGATCCGGCCTGGATATCAATATTAAAAAATATTATTTTCAGTATCTTACACTATAAAATTAATTTTTTTATATTAAATATTTTAAAATAACCTAGTTTGGATGTTAACCCTTAATACAATCCGCCGTCAATAAAAAAGATATAAAAAAAAAGGTAAAGTACACGTTTTGTACATCTAATTTATGTTTACTATTCAAGTATAAATTATGACTCCTCAAAGTATATGTTTTGTCTATCTAATTTATGTTTACTATTCAAGTATAAATTGCAATTCATATTTGTATATAAATATTTTTTATGATCTCTTGCTGCTTGTTGTCTGATCCAACGGTCAAGATCTACTTTTTCTAACATAATTAGTAAAAATAATAGATAATGGAAAATAGATAAAGCTTTTTTAAGAAATGCATATGCGGACAGGGGGCCATCTAGGATCTGTTCAGAACAATGACACAATCACTGTATATAAAATATAGACCTCACATTATTTGCCTATATAAAATATAGAACTCACATTATTTGCCTTATTCATCATTAAGACATATATAAAATATAGAACTCACATTATTTGCCTTATTCATCATTAAGACATATTGTTATTTGTCAATCCATAAACTTTCCACCTGGATTGCATTTATTAAGTAGTTGTTAGATATATACTTATGATGTGCTTATGTCAATTTATAATACTAATCTATAGTTATAGGCTAACTGTCTTGCCATTATTATGGGGTTATCACTGGAATTCATATTCATTCAGTTTAAACAATTATAAATTCATTCAGTACATTTAAGCTATTCAATATAAAAGCTTCAAAATATGACTTTTAAATATATATGTAATAGACTATTAATCAGACATATATACATAATAGTGTACAGGTCAGATATGTGACTATCTCGTGCTCATAATTAAAAAGGCTCATTCAAAACTACATTTATTAACAACCCATAAAAGATTATAAATTTTTAAAAAAGAGAGTTTAAGTTTAACTCCTAACTAATACATAATTTTCTCGTTTATCAGACTTTTAGAGTTTGTAAGCACCTTTTTAGTTTTATATGATTTTATGTGGAATTTCCAAATAATTTTAATTCTTTGAATCTGCAGCTTTTTCAGCATTTTTTAATGCAACCAATGAACCAAATCTGTAAATTGCATTAGTGCGTGCCATCTTCAATTAAGAAGAAAGTGAAAGAACACAACAACATTTATGCAGTTGCTCAAATTACTCAAACTCAAGTTTCATTTTCACTTTATCTGAAATTTCCCAATATTCAAATTAAATCAAATATTACCATTCCAAACTAATAATTTATCTCAAATCAAATTATTGAGATACATTACATGGTATATATCAAACTCTCTATGGCTTAAACCCTTGTGAATAGTTAAAAACCTCTAATTAAATTGCTAATAAATCAAGATTTTCTTCTTAATTTGATCTTTGCACGGCTCTAGAGAACTCCAAAGTCCATAGTCACCCTTCAACCTTCCAATGTTTTGGCCATGTCTCGTTCTGTAGATCACCAACCAAACTTTAGAAAATTCTTAATTTGGAAATTACATTCCTTTAAGCAACATAAAAATCTGAGTGGAATGTGTGATTCTCATACTTATGCAAGAATCAATGCTAGTACCTCAACTCTTTTCTTTCATGAACAAATACTAAACGAGTCATCAAAATGTCTCTAATGAGGACAATGGTACCGCCTAACTAATCAAGGCTGGTCTAGCTCACGTAGAATTCTTGATTTGCAAATGAATATGAGCTCTAGACCTTTTAAGTCTAAGATTATCCGATAGTGTATCATAGAAATATTTTATCACAAAGTTTAAACCGATAGGAATAATTCAATCATAGGTCATACATTATTTATATTTATATATATAAATTAGAATATTTTATGTGATTTTTTAATCAAAGATATTTTTATTTATTATTTCATGTAGGGTTTTCAAATGTCAGGATACCCGGATTGTTTAAAGGAAAAGGTAATCTTCTTATACAATATGCATGTTCTTGAGCATCAGAAAAGATAGACAAGGACTGTTTGGCAAGTGACAATCCAGATTCTTTTGAGGGAAAGTGTAGGAGATGCTGGATTATCAGAAATGAACAAAAATTGTAAGTGTATAAGTGATGTATATTGAGCCATAGCGCATGTCAATTGGTTTTGAGCTAGATAGGATCATCTCCACTTGTATGCTCACTTGGCTTAATGCGCCCAATATTCTCTAAGGTTTGTGGATTTTTTACAAGGTATCAGAACGAGAAGATAGCTTGATAGCCTGAACATCATGAGTTAGAGTTTAAAATCCCGGTGGAGTTTAAACTAGCAGCAAAGTCTAGGCTAATTGATGTCTTTGGGTCTCAGAGAAGATAAGCCAAGTAACAATTGGTATAGGTCTAATTGCATTTGAGTGAGAGTATTGGAGAAGAGGAGAATCCGCATTGAAAACTAAACAAGACTAAAAAGTAGTCTACAATTAAAACTTAACATCACTTATATGTTCACTCAAACTATAAACCTAGAATTTTCTCAAAAGTTGAAATTTGAACTGGGAAACACACTTTAGAAAACTACAATTAAGTTCCTACGAACAAAAAAATCAATAAATTGAAGGCAGTCCTTAAGGTTTTTTTTACAATTGGTCCAATTCCAATAAAATTAGGGTACAAAATCATCGAATCCCCACAATTTTTAGAAATTAACCGATCCTACGCACCACCGAATTGTCAGTGTTGTTCAAAGCAAGAAATCTGCCCGTCTAAATAACACATATCCCACATTTAACGAGAAGTTTCCCTGCATGATCATAAAACTTAACCAGTTAAATTGCGTTACGGACAAAGATACAATACTTTATACCGTATCACATATATATTAAATGTGACCTCTTTTTTTTATAAGTTAATGTGAGACTATTATATATTATTCAATAAAGGATTAATATAAAATTTAACCATATCAACACTGAAAATTACAGCTCAAAGCATATACATATATGTGTAAACGTTAAAATTATTTAAAAAGCTGAAGTACAAAGAAAATAATCACAATTAAATAACTCACTCAAACACCCAATTATCTAATTACATTTGTTTCATTGTGTACGTCGAAAAACTGTATTGATTGCTATGTTTTAAAATTGAGTAAGTCAACCTTTGATATTCGGGATTTAATGATTTATTGCTATTCTCCAGTTTTACACGCCCCAGCCATGAAAGGAAAGCAAATTATAAGAAGCATTTTGAAGATTTGATGTGGCAAAAAAAAAACTCTTTATTTTATTTTTGTCATAAATATTATTTTTATTACTTGTACTGTTCTACCCACATCGATATGCATAATAAAGGTAGGTTGTATGGAAGGTCTATTTTCATATAACTTTCTCAAAATAGTATTAAGACGGTTGAATAGGCTTATTTTCTCTAAATAGTAAACAAGACGGTTTAAGCTTTGTTCTTTTCAACTGAAACTGAACATATTGAAATTGAACTGAACTGAATGATACTAAACTGAACTGAAACTGAACATTCTGAAACTGAACTGAAACTTATTATTCTGAAACTGAAAATAATGATACTTAATTGAATAATAATTATTTATATCAATAATAACAACATTACCTTTTGACTATATAATATTATATTTTATCTCTCTAATTTTATTAAGATATTTTATTGGAGCCTTAACTTTTTTTAGTATTAACAAAAACTACACTTTGTAATATTATTTTGGGACAAATGTAGTTTAATTTAAAATACTACAAATGAAAAAAGTAATTAAGTTAATAGTGCGAAATTCTAGTATACAACAAATTTGAGAGATGAACCAAAGCAATAGTTAATATGTCGACGAGGATAGTGAAAATAACGACATAGACGAAGATTAAATTAGAAAAATTAACCTAACTATAAATTATAATATTGTAATTTTTCTCAATCATATTGTTAGTAGTGCGAATTCTATTATACAAAAAATTTGGGAGATGAACCAAAGCAATATTCAACATGTCGATTATGATAGTGAAAATGATAACATGAACATAGATTGAATTAGAAAAATTAACCTAACCGTGAATTAAAAAAAAGTAAAAATAATATTATTTTAATCTACTCCCCATAATGAGAAATGTATCATTCCCCATATTCAGTGAATCCCACTTTAGAATATATCATATAAGAAATTAGTGAATTTCACTATTTTTCATATTTATTCCTTATTTTGGAAAATTTTTTAGAAAAAGAAAAACCATTGAACTTACTCTAAATGGCAAACACACCATTTGAATATGTTATAGTTAATCTAGGCTCTACTAATTTAATCGTTACATCGTCGTACACATACTAGATTTTGTAGACAGTGCAAAATTCAAATCAGAAATTTACATTTAAACTGGGGTTAAAGTCCTAATCTTAGGCCTATGGTATCTTGTTACACCAACACTCCAACCAATTTGATGTATTCAATTTTGAAATATTGTAACTCCTTACTTCATCTTCCACCACAATTTTTCATTTCAATTTCCAGCCAGAAACAAGCAAAGGCATTTATTAATATTACTGATTCCACCAGCTCAATTCCAACTTTCATCAATACCCTTTTCCATAAATATACACTTAAATATTTCAGTGCCCAACACCTACAAAATTTCCTTGAAATAAAGCCAATCTGTTTTGCTCAACATTTATAACCTTGTACATTTGCAGTTATGCAAACTCAAACGCAAGCTTTCAAAAACAAAAAAAAAAAACCTAAGAAAATCGCATTAAATAACATATATTTAATTAATAATCAGTATGTCATAAAACTAGAAAATAAATAACATTACTGTAGAAATCAATACAGATCGAGAGAAATTATGACAATAATATAACATAATTTTATAATTACTACTCCCCATTGTTGACGCTGTTATAATTTTTTTCAGAGCTTTACAACTTCAGGAATATGAACAGGATACCTATCAATGCAATCAGTCCAAGGCGAATCGGTTGGCGATTTAATACTTCTGTTACATTTCCAAACTGCACTGTTACACTTAAATCCGCTTCCAAAAGCAATCTGCCATACTCTATCTCCTCTCTTCATCCTCCCTTTCGATTCGATATAACTCAATTCATACCACAATGAAGAAGACGAGGTATTCCCGAATCGATGCAGCGTCATCCTCGATGCCTCCACGTGTTCAGCCGACAGCTGTAAATTCTTCTGGAGCTCGTCAATGACAGCTCGCCCGCCAGCATGGATGCAAAAATGCTCGAAAGCCTGCTTGAAATCGGGTATGTAGGGTTTCCACTTAGGGTTAAAGATTTTCCGGCCGATTAGGGTTAGCAAAAATAAAATTTGTTCTGAAGCTGGGAGGACTAATGGCCCCATTGTGGTGATGTTCGATTTCAACGCTTCGCCCGCTATAGCCATTAGGTCTTTCGATAAATTAATCCCGACTTTTCCTTCCTTGTCCTCCTCCTCGTAAACGCACCGAAACGCCTTGTCATCGGCGCCTTTGTGGGTCCTCACCACGTGGACTAGCCGGTACTTGGCGGCCCACCGTTGGGAGCGGCGGTTCGAGAGGAGGATCGCCGCCCCGCCCATTCGGAAAAGGCAGTTGGGCAAAAGCATCGCTCTTTCGTTGCCTTGGTAGTAGTTTGGAGTGATTATCTCAGTGCTCACAACGACGGCGTTTGAGTTGGGGTGGACTTGTAGAAGGTCACGTGCTAAATCGATGGAAATTAAGCCGGCGCTGCATCCCATGCCGGAAAGATTGAAGCTTTTTATGTTGCTTCTGAGCTTGTATTTATTAATCACCATTGCTGAAAGAGATGGAGTAGGCGAAAAAAGGCTGCAATTGACGATCAAAATGTCGATATCTTTAGGCTTCAAACCGGTTTTTTTGAACAGAGAATCCATGGCTGAGAAAATTACAAGCTCGGCCTCGCCTCTGGCCGCCTCCATGGTCGGCTTCGGCGGGATATAATGAATCGCCGGCGGCAAACAGGTTTCCTCCCCGAGACCTGACCGTTCGAGAATCTTCATCTGAAATTCGACGCTCTTTGGATTGTCCTTCAAAATAAGCCTGGAATGCTCCATGAAAGTGGAGAACGGAACTCGGCAGGTTACCGGCGGTTTGTAACAGGCGTAATCGACGAGATAAACGGTTCTAGGTTTTGACATGAAGTAAACAGTAGCGACGAAGATGATGAAAAAGGAGGAACAAAGAATCTGAGCAAGATCAAAATGGAGTGATTTCCAGAGATTTAAGAGCTCGTCGGGGCCGACTCGGAGAACTTCGATTGAAATTCCGGCCATGATCGGAATGAGAAGAAGGTAGAGAATGTGATTGACGAGATACTGATAGCCAAGTTTGACATACTTGAGGCGAACGGAAGAGGAGAAATCAGGCAAGATTTGAGGCATTTTTGGAAGAGAAATTGAGAAAATTGAAATTAGGGTAAGTATACAATTGGGAAAAATGGAAGGTATAAAAGGAAGGAAGAGCAATGAAGAAGGCAGATGAGAAGAATAAATGAGAGAAGACACGTCACTCAACGCTCACTTAACTTGCTATTAATTTTGTAATTTTGTTTTCCCAGTTGGAAGTAAACAACCAACACATACCAACTAGCTCTCTTTTGTTGTATCTGTCCCTTCTTCTTCTTCTTTTTATTGGCTATTTAATTTCTTGTTTTATCAATTGTTTCTTTACTTCTATCTATTTCCATGCCCTCATTTGTTTCTTCATTTTTCACAAGTTTTTATTTACTTGAACAAATGTGTATCATTATTAGTTACAACAAATGCGGAGACTTGGTTTAGTTTCATTAATCTTACTATGGCATGTACATGTGTCCTGTCAACACAATTCAACTAAAATTTGAAGATTGGTAGTCTTACATGCCTATGCATAGGCTCAAAAGGAACTAGGGTTTAAATTTTGAAAATAAAAAATAACCACGCAAGCTTTTCAAAATTGTAATTACATCTCTATAACAATATAGCATAAATTTTAAGGTTTAGGGCTAAGTTATTTTCAACTTGTGAGTAGACAAATTTATTGAGTTTGTTCAAGTGTAAAATTTTATAATTACGCAATATTAAATTGAATTGAATATAATGAATTGAAAATAGAGAATGTAAATTTTGCACGGACTTTACAATAATGTGATATTTTAGGATTTGAATTTTATAAAGTCCATTATGGATTGCAAAGAACAATTTCTTTGATGAACATTGTACCTTCAAAAAA
>CATIWQ010167800.1:0-24848 GCA_949673415.1 Euphorbia schlechtendalii | reverse complement strand
TTTGTACGTTCTATATTTTCTCGTTTATTGTGTTACTTGGTGGCTGGACAAAGATTGGGTCGTGTTGTCTAGTTATAAGGACTTGTTTTCCTATTTGTGATATTAAATACCAGCTGAATGTGTTGATATCACTTGAATTTTGTTTCCCGCAATTACCGGAATGTTGTAATTTAGCTAAACTAAGAATGCAGATCAGTATTGCATGAATGCTTTGTAATACCACTCTAGCAGATTATTTTCCTTGTATTTTTATGCTTTTCATTGTAATGGATAATATGCAATTTTATACCAAAATAGTCTTCATGTGCGGATACTAGGGTACTGTCCCATTTCACTGAGGTTAGAAGTTTTTATTTTCCCCGCTTTCTCCTCCTAGTAGTGAAGGAACAAAAAGGGGTACTCCATCATTTTACTTCTGTTTATTATTAAAAGACAGCGACAGTCAAAGTTAGGTGATTCCATTTACTTTGATATAAATATCCGCGTAATATTTATAGAAACCAGTAAATGTGTACAATAATTGAAAGTTATCATCTCGATTTTGTCATGGTAGGAAAGGATCATCGCAGGATGATGTAGATGAGAGAGCTTTGGTTTACACGGAGAAGGTGGACGGTAAAATGGGTGATTTTTTTGCACTTCGAGATTTCGGCGAATTCTTGTTTTAATTTCATCGGAATCGGCGTTCTAATATGAAGTCATTGCTATGCAATGAGCTACGTCGTTTTTCGGCCAAAAAACATCGTTTAGGCCCTCAATTTTGTGTTTTTGTGTTTTTTGGATTAAATTGAATTTTTCTAAAAGTTTGTGTGCTGGTCGTTTGATTTTGTCGTTTTATGTAACGGTTCTCTAGACTATAAATAGGTGTTTGAATATGTCAATTTCAGTTTTGGTTGTAATAAAAATTCAGATTCAAAACTTTTACAATTTCTCTTAGTTTTTACGATTTCGGAGAGTTTTGTGAAGACTCGAGTTTTGTTGATTTTGCGATTACATCAACTTTCGACTATAAACGATTTCTTGTTGATTTTCGCTGCGTGACAGTACTAAGTGGCAAATCCTTATTTCTCTCTATTTATGGCAATCGGCAATATTCTTGGTTTTGCCACTGGATCATTTAGTAATTGGTTCAAGGTTTTCCCGTTTACTGTTACGGCAGCATGTAATGTTGACTGTGCCAATCTCAAGTCCGCTTTCTATCTTGACATTGTTTTTATGGTAATTACTTCATTTGTAAGCATTACAGAAGCCAGAGAACAGCCTACGGGTGTGTCCAACAGATCTGCACTTGTTGCTGATGAATCTTTGGAACACGCAAGTGCCGAACAAGAGGCTTTCCTCTGGGAGCTGTTTGGAACATTTAAATATTTCACCTGGCCGGTGTGGACAATATTGTTAGTAACTGCTTTGAATTGGATCGGTTGGTTTCCCTTTCTTCTTTTTGATATTGGATGGGTCGAGAAATCTACGGCGGTGAGCCAAATGATGGAAAATACTATACCAGTGGAGTTAGAACAGGAGCTTTTGCTCTGATGTTGAATTCTGTTTTTCTCGGGATAACATCTGTGCTTATGGAGAAGCTCTGCAGGAAATGGGGAGCTGGTTTTTTATGGGGAATTTCAAACATTGTAATGGCTCTTTGCTTTCTAGCCATGCTTGTAACTTCCTATGTGGCGTACCATATTGGTTATATAGGTCATGATCTTCCGCCAACTGGCATTGTTATTGCAGCAGCAGTTCTTGGTGTCCCATTGGCTGTAAGTTGTTAACTTTGTCTCATATAATCATATGTGGTTTAATAATTTTTCTAGCCGCATTTTAGTCAGTAGGGCTCCCCCCAAGGCGAAATCAATTATGGATTAGAACAAAAAAAGATCCAAGACTTGAAAGCATGTACTATCTTGTGGTCTTGCATTAAACACGGGCAGGAAGTCCTTGAAATTAGGAAGAGAAAGTTAGAAAATATCTATCTGGCCTTGAAATTCATTTCATAGAATAGCTGCAGATATTGTGAGGTCCTGATGCTCTGTACGAGGGATTATTATAGTTACATTCTTGTCCTAGTATGTAGGGTTTTATGTGAATAAAACTGATTGTATGCATTATTTTCTGCAGATCACTTACAGTGTTCCGTATGCCTTGGTTTCTTCACGTATTGAGCCTTTGGGACTTGGTCAAGGTGGGAAAATCATCTTTTCTTATTCATTTTTGTTTTGTTTTGCTTCTATTTTCTGAGTTTTTTCTTTCATTACCTGTTATGATCCATTGTAGGATTGGGTTAGTTTTTGTTTAGTTGTTAGGGGCTTATTTGTACAGAACCCTTCATTCTGTTGATGCTGAGGGCTTGTTAGAGAGAACCCTTCGATCTCTTTCACTACTTGCTTTGCTGGAAAATACTTACCAGTCCTCTTTCTGTTGCTCCTTTTCAACTTAGTAGTTCACAAGCCTTACAAACTGCTGTCATGCAGCGACTTTCAAACACTCTTATTAACAGGCGGCAGACAGATAAGCAAGGACATAAGATGATAATAAAGACAAAATCTATATCATTGGCTGTATAACATACAGTAACCTGTATTAACTGTATCCTTTGTGCATTTAGTTTGTTCATAATGTCAAATTTTTTGCAGGTCTATCAATGGGCGTTCTGAATTTGGCAATTGTGATCCCACAGGTTTCTCTTTTTTCTTACATATTGCTTTATGTAATTGTATATTGGTCTCCATTTTTTTCATTTGCTATACTGAACTATATTCACAGCCTCAAAACTAAAATGGTAATTCTATGCTCTTCAAAAATTAGAAACTAACTGAAGTCCAAATTATTGCACTGATACAATTGAGTGGAAGATGTATAGCGGTGCCATGTATATTGCTGTTATGTCATGCTAAGCTATGGAATACTTTTTTGGGTATACTGGCAGGGTTTACTCATAGTATTGCAATTAATTCTTTTGATTAATCATAAGAAGCTGTTTTATTTCAATTGCTTTTGGTTTTCAGTTTCGTTCAAAGTTTTGTGCCGCAAGAAGGCAATTTGGACTTATAGTTACCAGATTATTAAAATCTGGAGAAGCAGTTTCCCTGGTTTAACTTGTACAAGCATCCTGAAGATATATCAAATGTTGAATCTCACTTGATTGACAGACAACCTAAAAGATGATAGGAAGTATGTTAATTCTTATTACATTCCTCTCAACCATCGATTACATAGCTTTGAAGAATTGCAGAGTACGCTACAAAATTTATTTCTAGCAATATGCTTTCTAGCTATTTTTATTATCCTTGATCTGAATTCATAACATGTATGCATAGTTTGGTTAAAGGAATAGAGTGAAATATTCTTCAAAAATTCTTTAAAGAATAATCTTTTTATATCGCAAATCAAATGACAGCATACAGTTTTATATCCATGGTAGAACAATTTGTTGTGAATGCTAAAAATTGTGAGAGAATAGAATAGTGTTTCCCAATTAGTTGAGTAAAATGTTGAAGCCAAGTGTGTGTTGAAACAGGTAATCGTGTCCCTGGGAAGTGGACCATGGGATCAGCTATTTGGTGGTGGAAACTCGCCAGCCTTGGCAGTTGGAGCACTAGCAGCCCTTGCTGGTGGAATCATAGCAATATTAGGCATTCCCCGATCTAGTGCACAGAAGCCCATCGCCCTTCCTTGAAGTATTGTTTTGTGCTCAATCTTTCTCGATGACCATCCGTCATTAAGTAAGAATAATCGCATTGATCCAGTTTTTTGGCAGAAATTTGTATACTGCCACTTCTATCAATATCAATTGATTATTTGTTCCACTGTTATCTCTTTTTGACCTTTTCTCCTTTCCTTTTCTGCTTATGAAGACTAGTGGAAGATGGTTTCAATTCTATCCAATTGGTTTGCAGCGTGATACTGGAGCTGACAGTCTTTGCATTTTTGAGCTTTTAGAAGATGCGATTTTTCAAAGAGTTTTTACGCTATGGCGACTTAATCAGCTCTAGTTAAAAATAAGGTCCAAATTCAAAGGGCTTGGGCTTCTGCTTGAAATACAATGGTACATACATAAATTAGTAAAGTCAGAAAAGTATATGTAAAACACTGTTCCAGTGTTCCACATGACGGAACTCTCGAGTGTTGTTAGTTTAAGTTCCTTAAAGCATTATTTCTGTGAAGTGACTGCCTTGTGTTGTGCGAAATCGAGGATTGGTTGCTGGCGAGTTTTGAGACTACTTGTCCTTTCTATTTGACTTCATGATGAGATGCTTTTTGGCTTTTGTTCTTCCCCAAAAAAAAAAAAAAAAAATTCAAAAGAGAGAAAGGAATTTTACCTAAAGAAAGATGGCGGAATGTTTGATTGAAAACTGGCGGTCCATGCACTGGAATCGTGTGCAATGTTTTTCTCTTTCTGTTGCTGTATGAATGTGATGAACTGTGCTTAGTGGCCATTACATATTTGAGTTGTGCCGATATCAACTTGATGGGGACATTTATTATGTGCTTTGAAAAGCTTGATTGATGTAATGTATGGTCTAATTCTCCTTTATATTCATAATTATCTTTTTGTAAACATTGGAATAAATTCTTATGATTATGGCACTTATCAGTATCTAGTGAAAGCCTGTTTTGCAATGAATGCGCCCATGCAGGATCCGAGTAATCATCATTAAAAAGGCCAGTCTGCAGTACAAATTGTTGGATTTTGCTAATTATTGAACGGAAGAAGAAATGGCAGAGATGATAAATGAAGTTCTATATGCCAAAACTACCAGGATTGGGTTATTTATTTATTTGTTCAAAAGAAAATATCTCATTGTTTTGTTCATACGTGATAAATAGATATATGGATAATTACGTAGAAAGTATGGCCCTAGGTGTGTGTAAGTATATATGGTGAAACCTCTAGAATGGTGCTAATTTATGCATGTCAGAAATCTTGGGAAAACAACTGGGGAATATAATCGATCATGGGGACATTGTAGCTTACCTATGCAAAAGATGAGGCTCTCAAATTTACCAGACAATTAGAATCCAGCTACAAACTCGCAAGCATGTGATGTGGGTATCCCTTAAATTTAATTACAAGGGGGAGAAGAATGGAATCTGTAGAATTTGTTCTTGTTTCTAGACAACGTATATATCTTTTATTAATGTCAAATCTTGAAACCTATAGTGGCTGCTTATTGCATATTCTTTTCCCCTCCATTGAAACTTGCATTCGGGATTTTTTATATTATTATTATTATTATTATTATTATTATTATTATTATTATTATTATTATTATGCAGAGAAAAATTCCTTCCCCCTCTCTCTGTGAACTCCACTATAATATAACAGCAACAACAACTTGTATCATGTACAATGATTTATCTGATTGACAGCAGCAGCAGTGTGCAATGGCATCTCCATAAACTTGTCATTTTTCTCTTACTTTAATCTGCTAGTATCTAAATTTTAGTGAACCCCACTTCCCAATTAGGATTGCAAAATTCGAAATTGGTTTTCTTTCTTTTATTAGTTAATTCATTTCATTTTATCCTACTACACTAACATATGTCCATTGATTCCATTTCGTGACACGTACCTCTCATCCACAGCAACTTATTGAGCTGCAGACACATGGAATCTGACATTACTCGGTATGGACTAATTTTTAACACAACCAAAATAAAAACTTATTCGTTGTTGAAGCCGATCAGAGGGCTGTGATTTTTTTAAAAAAATTGTAGCGTTGAAGAAGAAGGTAGAAGAAGAAGAGGGAAATGATGAAGGGGGGGTAATAGAGAAAGCGTTGTCGTTTTGCAAAAGGGTGCAGAAAAAGAGAGGGTGTAATGAGAAAGAGAGACAGAGGGGGTCTCTCTCACCCTGCAGAGAGACAGAATTAAGGGTGTTGTGAGAAAAGGGATACAAAGTAAATGGTTGTAATTGGTGCACGTTAATTTTTTTTCATTTGTTTCCCTTTTCCCCATCTGCCTCTTCTTCATTCTGCCATCTAGTGGTCCTATTCATCTCCACTATACCATTACTATACTATATATTATGCACCTACCTCCACACACCAATCAAATTCACATTACCCAACTCCCTTCACTAAGCATCTCCTTCTCACCTTGAGTTCGTGGAATTTTACCCACCCTCTTATTTTGGCGGTAGATTTGAAGGTCTGATTTATAGACAACTCTACTGTCAAGACTCGAAACTAAGTAATAAATTAATAATGATAATCATGATCTATACCATACAAATCCCATTATGAAAAGTTCCTCGCTTGATTTGACATTTAAATTCTTTAATCCATTTTTCCCCTTTGATTAGTTTCTTCAATCGGGGTAAACATGCCATCATCTTGTACTTGTACTAAAGCCCACTTCAAGTCTCATCTTGTTCCATGCTTTGAATTCAACCCTCTCTAGCCACTAATTCAATAACCAAAATCAGACAGGGGATTATACTATACCTCTTAACTTGACATATCTCCACATGAAATTTACTGTTGAAAATGACTGTTTATTGTTAATTTACAATGGGTTTGGTTTGTTGTATTTTAATGGGAGATATGAGATCTTGACAGATCTTCTAATTAAGCTATCCCTTTCCACTTTCCGGAGGAAGAAATCAGGCCACGAGTATCAATATTCTATACTTCGTTGATTAACTAACTAATTACAATTACAAACATGTCTGTTTATGATGAACGCAAGTAGAAATTAAAAAACAGGCAGATGGGACCTTAAACAGAAATTATTACAGGGTTTGTCACCTCTGAATTTTTTTACAAACAGGTGAGGGATGTTTTTATGTTTCTTATTCATGAGATTACAGATCGTGGTTTTTATGAGCTTTTTCACATGGCTTGTGTTGTGCCAAAACAAAAATATTTTATTACAAACAAACATTTCTCACTGTTAAACATTAAGGTTTAGCTTGGATTGTTAGGGTATCACGCTTCTTAAGTTAGAAATATAAAAGGTAAGTGCATGTTCCTGAACAATTGCTTTAAACATTAGTTGTAAGTGTTTTACTATAATCATTTTTTAACAATTTTTCAAAAAAATATCGATAAGATCTAGCAAACACCGGCAAAAGTTAAAGTAAACTAACAACGATCATAGTATTGTTAAAACAGACCGAGTCCTTGAGCTTATTAAACAAGTTTTACAAACTTCTTCAACATGTGTATTTTATCTTTTTAACATTAAACACATTTGAAGTGTAAACTCTAATTATTAAATAATTGTTTTTAAAGTTATGTGATGAGTTTTGAAACTAATTAATAAGCTAATTACTTAAAATGAAAAAGTAGCTTCTCCTCGCAATTCTTTCCATGACAAATAGACAAAATAATTAAATAGATATAAAATTTATTATATACCATTATGCCATTATGCTCCTTTCATTTCAAAAGTAATAGAATTTTTCTTCTTCAATTCCATCCATCTTCAACCCACTTGGCACTCCGAAAGATAAATTTATTTAATTTATTCATCTTTTCTTAATTACTAATTAGAATTGAAAACTAACCCAAAAAACCAAAACACTAATTGGGTTTTTAAACATTATCCACTTCATAAAGAAAAGTACAATTTCAATGCAAAATTAGATAGCTACACTTACAAAATGCCAAAAGGTCCCCCACCATTATCAGTTTACCCAACAATTTTCATGGATGAATAAGCATGGCGGTAAAAACAATTCATTTAAATTCCCACTAAATAACCCATATGTTATAAAGATAACACCCTTATAATATTTTATATGAATTTCATATAAAGTGAATAACCTCTCCCTCTCATAGTGTTTAAAAGGCCTATTTTTTAGAGTTTTTTTACTCATTGTTTCCTTAGACCAAACGTAAAAAAGAATGCTAATTTATGAGAAATTATTAGTGCCAAAGAGTAAGAAGTATACACATGTCATCTTGTTATTGTTAAGCTATGTTTTTATGAAAAATATGAGTACAAGAATGATCGAAATACTAGTTTTCTAGCCTAGTGGTGGAGATTGAATTTGTGAATCTAGAACTTACATGTTCAAACCAGATCCGGGGTAATGTAAAGAATTTTCTTTGTAATTTGATAATATAAACGCATTTGTGGAAAAGTTATAAATACTGATTTTGTATACGCATAGACTTGGATGTAAGTGTGAAAACAAGCAACAATGTAAGAGCAATTGTGTAGCGTTGCCTTCCAGCCACTAAAACACCTATAATAGTACAAGTTATTTGCTACTTCTTGTGTCCCTGTTTTTTTAATACAAGTAATTGTCTATCTAAGGATTGGCTCCTAGTTATATCACCGAAATTTCTAAGTTTAGATGCACACTTAGAAAACCATAATCTCCATTAATTTTTTATTACTTCAAAAATGAATGTACCTTTGGATTGAACATTTAGGATGATAAGAACTTTTGGTTACTTTGTAACAAATATAACTACGAAGATACAGTGAATCATTCGACATGTGAACCGCAACATACTTTTTTTGACAAAGCAGAGCTAAAACAAGTCTAACTAGCCCATAGAACATAACAAGGTACAACTTTTCTTCAATCCTTTGACTTTGTAGAGAGCAAAGAGAACTAAAAAGGGATTAGTTTTAAAAAGAGTAAGGAAAAGCAAGAGATTACATGAACCTCTAATCGTTCATGCATTAAAAGCAACACTCTTCCACGCCATTGTCTACAAAATTTTGACACGTTTCGTTGAAGCCTTTAATAGGCCCCACTACTTTCAACTATATATACCTTCCATTCCTCTCCCTTCTCCTTCCAACTTCACTTAATTTCCCAACTATATATATAATTTCATTATATACAATTCCCTCTCTCTCTCTCTCTAACCCACTCAATTCTCCAACATCCTTTTGTTCTTGTTTTGCTTTTATTATCCTAATTTTATCCAAAATAATAACAACAACAACTATTACATAGATATGTGTAACCCAAAATCATCCTCCCCATCTCCATTACTTTGTCCCAACAACACTTCCCCACCCAACCCCAAATCTATGGCTTCATGTTTGCATTACGACCAAGACAATCAACTACATAAGTGGCCTACTCCTTCCGAGGTAATCATAATCAAACACATAATAACATTAACCTCGTAAAAAAACATTCTTTCCAAATATTCTGTTCATTTCCATCTAAATCAATTAACTTGTTTGCATTCATTCATTCAGGTTTCTGAAGAAATAAAATCTATAGGCAAAATCTCCGGCCCAACAGCAATCACCGGCCTCATTTTGTACTCGAGAGCAATGATCTCCATGCTTTTCCTCGGCTACCTCGGCGAGCTCCAGCTCGCCGGCGGCTCTCTTTCAATCGGTTTCGCTAACATCACCGGCTACTCTGTAATCTCCGGCCTAGCCATGGGCATGGAGCCGATTTGCGGCCAAGCTTACGGCGCTAAACAAAAGAAACTCCTCGGCTTAACTCTTCAACGCACCGTTCTTCTCCTCCTCTCAATCTCTATCCCTATTTCTTTCATTTGGCTCAACATGAAAAGAATCCTTTTATGGTGCGGTCAAGACGAACAAATATCTTCTGTCGCTCATACTTTTATTCTGTTTTCAGTCCCTGATCTTTTCTTTCTTTCACTTCTTCACCCTCTCCGTATTTACCTCCGGACCCAAAGCATTACATTGCCGTTAACTTACTGCTCCGCCGTCTCTGTTCTCCTTCACGTCCCATTAAACTTCCTCCTCGTCGTTCACTTCAATTTGGGGGTTTCAGGGGTTGCAATTGCCATGGTGTGGACTAATCTGAATCTTTTCCTTCTACTCGTCTCCTTTGTTTACTTCTCTGGCGTGTACAAAGATTCCTGGGTTTCTCCGAGCAGCGACTGTGTACGAGGATGGTCGGCGCTGCTGAATCTCGCCGTGCCGACTTGTATCTCCGTTTGCCTTGAGTGGTGGTGGTATGAACTCATGATTATATTATGTGGACTACTGGTCAACCCGAAGGCCACAATCTCGTCAATGGGGATATTAATCCAAACAACCTCTCTAGTCTACGTGTTCCCGTCTTCACTGAGTCAAGGAGTGTCGACCCGAGTCGGGAACGAGTTGGGGGCCAACCGGCCGGGCCGGGCCCGCGTGTCGATGATCGTGGGGCTGTCGTGGGGGTTCGGGTTAGGGGTTATGGCGATGGTCTTCACGACATTGATGAGGCATCGCTGGGGCAAATTTTTCACAAACGATGCACAAATTTTGGAGTTAACGAGTGTGGCATTGCCTATAGTTGGGTTATGTGAGTTGTGGAATTGCCCACAAACAACGGGGTGTGGGGTATTAAGGGGAAGTGCTAGGCCTACAATTGGGGCTAATATTAATTTGGGGTCTTTTTATTTAGTGGGAATGCCGGTGGCTATTGTTCTTGGCTTTGTTGCAAAAATGGGTTTTGCTGGTTTGTGGTTTGGGTTACTTGCAGCTCAAGCCTCTTGTGCTTTTCTTATGCTTTTTGTGCTTAGTAGAACTGATTGGGTTGCCGAAGCTGATAAGGCTAGGCAACTTACGAAAACATCGTCTGTTAGTAACCCGATTCTCCCGATTTCTTCGTCGAAAATCGCGGGTCCTAGTGTAGATAGTAGTACTACTAAAGACCTTGTGGAGTCGATTTCACTCGAAACGGATCCTCTCTTGTCATCTTCAACAGTGACAACAACAAATGTGTGCATAGTTTAATTAGACCTAATTAATTGTTTGTCGATTTTTGTGAATGCAGATAATAGTTGCTGGATGTTCGACTATTTTGAGAATGTATTTCAGCTTGAGCGTTATCCCCTACCATTGTTGCACCACTCTTGAGTTGAGGGGCTAATTTTTATTGTGGTTTCTAATTTTTTAGCTTGTAATGTATAACAAAAAAATGACTTCTTAATGTCGAATTGTCCATCTAGACAATTTTATGTTTGTATCAATTAATTAATTAATAACATTTGTAAAGAATATTGTTATTGATAATATAAAAAGAGTTGTTGTACATAATGGCATATGGGAGGGGGAAAGGGTTAAAGTGTCGGCTGTTTTTAAAACCAAACTTTTCTTGTTGTTCCTTTTCCAAATTAGGCAATAACATAATTCACTTCCTTAAATGGAAGAATTAGTATAATTCCTTCTTCACTTTTCTTACAACCCTCTCTTTTTTTTATTATTTACAATTTAATCATTCACTTCGTAATTACATCTAGATGCCCCTGTTCTCCTTTCAAGTTTGATTAAATAGGGTTTTTAATCTCAAATGTATATTCAACTTAATCATAGATCATTTTAAAAATGAACTTATTTATCTAATACGTTTGCCTCCTCTGAAAACAAAATATGGGATATTTATCTATATTTTGTACAAGTAAAATCTTATTTGTCAGCGTATCATCATGTTAAAGTGTTAAAAATTGGAACTTGTCTTAAGATATTTCATAACTTTTGAATTTTACAAAATTTATATAAGTTTTTTACATGCAATGTCGTGGATAGATAGCAAAACTATGGCATGATAATGAAATGAGAAGTAAAATTTTGATCGGCTAGCATTTTATATATTTGTTGGTTATGTGTTGTGTGCACAGTTTCAGTTTATTTGTAATTAGTAAAATTATATACGAATTATATATATATATATATATATATATATATATATATATATATATATTAAATTACAAAGGAAAATCCCCAACCTACTCCGGATGTGATTCGAACCTATGACCTCTAGAGTCACAAGCTCAGTCTCTACCACTAGGTTAAGATATCAACCACTTTAATAATGTTTTTTAAATATATATATATATATATATATATATATATATATATAATATTTTGTTGTGTTTATTGTGAATTAGGAATAATTAAAGTGGTTCTAAGTAGTGATCCTTTAACATAAACAGCAAAACTCGCTTTATGCATTGTACAAGACTTAAAGTGGATTATTCTTTTGATGGGACTGTGATATTTATTAGTATTAATTGAATACGAATTAGTGTTTCTCAATTAAAATAAGGTCTAGTAACACCCAGGGAAAAAAATTTCCATGCTTCAGCTCCAATCCAATAATTCTCTTCCACTTATTAGTTAATATTTAAAAGATTTTATCATTATTATTCTTTTTAAAAATTAGAAACATTTAACTTTTAAGATACCTAAAGTTCGAACTCAGAATTTTCTATTTCTTTCGACATTTTAAAAGTTGTGGTTCCTGTTTTATCATTATTATTTTTTATGTCTTGGATTCCCCTTTGCATCTTCTTCTTTTTAATTTACCCCTTCATTTTCTGTATTTTTTTATTTACTTTTCATACACATGTTCACTGAACTATTTTATTAGGATTATTTCATATTTGAATCTCTTTTTCAATCAGTTATATTATAATTTTTTGATCGAACTATGATATTTGAAGTTCCAAGAAAATTCAGGATTGCCTTAATGTAAAGTGATTTTATCAACTGAATTAACTCGTGAGTTCGAAAAATTGGATATTGGCTATAAAAATTGTGTTAGCATTTTCCTTTTCTTTTAACTATTTAACTATAGCTTTCAAATTTCTTAATTTTCTGTTTGACAATTAAAAAAATGCAAGCTGTATCGGATTTTTCCTCTCCTCAGATGTCACTTTCCTTTTTGAAATTAAATTCTTGATGCTCGCAGATTTTTATTTGTCAAATTAGAACCAAATAGGTATTTTTGTTAAAATTCCTTTCCCTTTATTAGAAATTATTCCTTTTAATTAAATCACTAGATACATTTTTTTAGTTCCAATTAGTGGACGATTCCAATTTCTTAATCATATCTTTATATATTTCCCGTACACAACACAAAAATACCACTTGGTGGCATGCTCAAATAAAAATAATTAAATAATTACATATAGAAGGTAGTGATGATGATTATTATACCAATATATCATCAAATTTGTAACTATTAAGGCGCATTTATACGAGTAATTATTACATTTAGTGTTGTAGTTGTAGCCGCAAACATTTCTACTGTTGGATTCCCGAGCTAGATTAATTAAGCTTTGTAAGTTCTAAGTTCGGAAACAAGTTTTCTTAAAGGTACCAAGATACGTCAATGGAGTTGTGGATCCTCAGAAGTGATTAAAGGTCAGAAGAACATTCAAAATTCAAAACCTCAAGAGACCCCTCTGATAAATCTCAAAAGTCAACTTTATCTTTCGACGCTAAAAATCAAGAAAGCTGACTTTGCATTTAATGTCATCGCGCGCTCTGTTCCCAAGTTTACTACAAGACAAAGTTTGTTGCAAAATCAGGAACAAAAACATTTCTGCAAATCTGATCTACATCCGCAGTACAAAGTGGGTCTTCAAATCAACCTGGCACAGCATGGCGCGGATCGAAATTCGACGAGCTACTCTAACTGATTGCTAACGGAAACAAGATTGAGAGACAACGACAGATTTCTTGGCAACGGTCTAAAATCAATGGAAACATCCTCCCCCTCTATAAAAGGATGATTCCCGCCATTGAATAATGTTGCCGAATTAACAAAAAGAATTCAAGAGTAAACAAAATTCTCAATACCACTTGAAATTTTCTTCTAGCAAACATTCAAATCTTACTTGTTTGTACTTGAGCTAACTGAAACAAAGTTCAGAAGTTCACAAAAATTATTTTTCTATAAACTGTTGTAAACACACTAAGCTAAAGGTAAGTTAGTGTGAGGGAGCTTGACAATCTCATAAGGAAGGTACTTAAGAGAGAAGAAGCTCAGAGCCTCACATATAGAAGGACGGTACTACTGTATTGGTACAGCTCATCACAGGCCAGATTATTGGAAGAAACTTCAGTCACAAGCTGTAAAAGATTAACTTTTCACCAGAAGAAAAGTTTCTAGTGAATTAAATCTTGGACAAGAGATTTCAAGGACTGGATTAGGCAAAGGCTGAACCAGGATAAAAATCCTTGTTTGCAATTTCTTTCACTCAGCTTTACTTTGTGCAATTTGTTATTTTAAAATTAGTTAAAAAGGGGATTCTGAGTATCACAGATTTACTCAGAAATACATTTCAGAAGTTAGAATTCTACTAACTTCTAAAAGTAAAGTGAAAACTTAAAAATAGTCATTCACCCCTCTGACCTATTCTATCATCCTACTGGGTCCTATATCTACAACTATGGGAATATACAATGCATTTTATGAATTTTCTAAAAAAAATGTTAGTAACTTTTTATTACAAAAAAAAAAAAAAAAAATACAAGTGTTATCTGCACTATTTAAATTTAATAATTTCTCATAAACTTAGAAATTCTCCACCGTACAAAATGCAACTGGATCAACTTGTATAAACATGAATGTAATTGAATAATATTTGTAAAATCACATCGTCATTGTGGAACTTAAATGATTGTACCCAGTTGATTTTTTTGTCTTATTCGAAACTTAATGCTCCCTTCGTCTACTAAATATTATCGTTTTAATTAATTCACAATTTTTAAGATAACAATAAATTGAATGAGATGATTTACTAATTTAACCTTTCATAAATATTTTATTCTATTTTCAAGGTTTCATTAATATATTCAATAAAAACAATTTGATCTATAGTCTTCTCTTGTTATTGGAGATTGCAATATAATTATTTTGAAAGTTCAACAAATTAATAGAGGTAAGAATAGAAAACTTAGAAAAAAAAACATCTTAAAAATACAAAATGATAATAAAAGGAGACATTGAAATCCCTTTAAATCGATAATATTTAATAGATGCGGGAGTAAATATTTAGACCTTTTCACTTGTTGCACTTAGCACCAAGACAATATTATGTATTGTGCGATCTTGAATATAGGTAGAAAGTGCAATGATTTAGGCTCTACAATCAAAATATGTATTCTATCATGTCTATAAATGTATATGAAAACTTCTAATTTTTTGAGTTCTTTTTAATGTGAATATGTTGTATTCCTAACTTAAATTTTTAAGGTTTTAAATAATATTTATTAGATTATATTTCAAAACTTCGTAAAAATAATTAATTAATTAATTTTTTATTTTTTTAAAACCTGTAAAATGTCAAGGCCGACTCCGCTGAGAAGTGTTCAATTAAATTCCAAAATCACCTTCAAACACAATTTTAAAATTTAATATTAGAGTTCACCAAATATTACTAAATAAATTGTCCTGATCAAAGTCCAAAGCAATGTCTTAAAACCAGTAATGTTTAAAATACTACTGAGGGTCTGTTTGGTATTACTTTTCAAATTGATGTATCAATAAATTTTTTTTACTAACTTTTTACATAACTATATGTTTTAGCTTTAAATAACACATTTTGGTCATTCGTACTATTTAATAAGGAACGGTTTGACTTGTTTATTCCAAAATCAACTATGTTGCTTCCAGTAAAAATTTGAAAATAAAACTTTTCAAATTGTGGAGTTGTTGCTGTGGAGGATATCAGATCGTCTTAATACAGTTCATGGCGAGATTGTGGAAAGAGGGCTTAAGGTAATTACATACTTTGGGGCTAAGTCTTATGTTACTGTTACCTTACATGTTCTTGGCGGAACTGTACTTCTTTTGCCTGCTTAAAATTCACTGGTGGAATGCTATGCATTATTCATGTTACTGAAACGGGGCGTTTCACAGATATAGGTTTTTAATTTGTAGGTTCTTGTAGGGCATTTTGAAGCATTGAATATGGACCACGTTGTACAAGTACAAATTGGTTGGGTTCCAAACTTTTCAATTTTTCTAAAAAAATTCAAAATAGCTATTCTTTTTTTATATTTTGCATTCAACATAGAAATAATTCTGCAAAAATAAGAAAAACACGATGGATATGTCACATTGTTAGAAATTTAAACAAAGTGCAATCCTCACTCTTTGAATCATGCTTTAGAGTATATTAAGTTATTGTTTACATAAACCAAAACACATAGGAGAGATTTTTTTATTCACTTTATTATCGCCCTTACTTTATCCCTGCCTAGCCCTTTTCCAATTTATTCATTTATCAGATTATATTTCTACCGTTTCTTCTTGCTAATTTTAGTTACACATCATACTATACATTATCCCAATTTAGTTAAGAAATACTAATGGACTTAAATCGTCTTAAAAGACACTATAATCCAACACTTATAAAAGGTTAATAACTCTTATAAGTTATAGCTATTCAATATACTTCATACAACCTCTTATACATGGGTTATTCTGCTAAGTAGTACGGATGAAGCATATGAAGGATTCTCCAGACTATTTAACAGAATTGAGGTTGAACAAGGAGTCCTTCTTTCTAAAATAAGAAGCGATCATGGTAGAGAATTCGAAAATAGACTATTTGCTGGATTCTGTGATGCCAGAGGGATTGAGCACAACTTCTCTGCTCCTCACACCCCCAACAAAATAGGGTTGTTGAGAGGAAGAACAGAACCATAGTTGAAATGGCCAGATCTATGCTCAGTGACAACAACCTTCCCAAACATTTTTGGGCAGAAGTTGTCAATACTGCATGTTACATACTGAATAGGGTAAACATTAGATCAGTAATTGATAAAACTCCCTATGAGATTTGGAAAGGTAGAAAACCTAAAATTGGGTACTTTAAAGCATTTGTATGCAAATGTTTTGAACTAAAAAATAAAGAACAACTAGGAAAATTTGATTATAAAGTTGATGAAGCAATTTTTCTTGGCTACTCAACACATAGCAAAGCTTATAGAGTCTTTGTCAAGAGAACAACAACATTAGAAGAGTCAGTACATGTAGATTTCGATGAAACTGACCATGTAGGAAAAAGAAGATGCTCAGAGGAAGATGGAGATTCTGTCTCACATAAACAACCCTCTAAGTCAACCCAAGGAGAAACATCAACAAAGGATGAACCATCTGAGATCAGGTTCTCAGAACATGGAGATGAAGAACATCCTCCAGATGTAAAAGAGTCCCCTGTTCATCATGACCTACCCAAGGAAATAAGAACCAAGAAGGACCATCTAGAAAGACTGATCCTTGAAGCACCTCAGAATCCAGTTCTTACTAGAGGATAACTTAGCAGAATGACAAGTCATCCAACAATTATCTCTATCATAGAACTAAAGAAATTTGAAGACGTAGAACATGATGACAGTTAGATGATGGCCATGTAAGAAGAACTAGATCAGTTCACCAGAAATGACGTTTGGGTTCTTATCCCAATGCCAAAGAACAAGTCCATCATTGGTACTAAATTGGTATTTAGAAACAAGCTTGACGAAGAAGGGAATGTGGTAAAAAACAAAGCTAGACTAGTAGCTCAAGGATACAATCAACAAGAAGGAATTGATTATGATGAGACATTCACCCCTGTAGCAAGACTTGAGGAAATCATAATCCTCTATGCCTTTGCATCCCATATGGGATTTAAGCTATACCAAATGGATGTAAAAAGTGCCTTCCTAAATGGATTCATCTTAGAAGAAGTTTACGTCAAGCAACCTCCTGGCTTTGAAGATTCAAAGAATCCATGTCATGTCTACAAATTGAAAAATGAGCTGTATGGTCTGAAACAGGCTCCTAGAGCCTGGTAATGAGAGATTAACAAACTTTCTTATCTCAAAAGGATACATTAGAGGCAAGACAGACACCGCATTATTCATCAGAAGAAGGAACAAGGGTATATTCCTAGTTCAGATCTATGTTGATGATATCATCTTCGGAGCCATTGATGAAAAGATTTGCAAAGAATTTAGCTCTCAAATAAAGAATGAATTCGAGATGTCTATAATGGGAGAATTAACCTTCTTTCTTGGTTTACAAATTAAAAAAAGTTCAAATGGAATATTCGTTAATCAATCCAAATATACCAAGGAGATTCTGAAGAAATTTGGCATCGAAGATGGAAGAGAGACGTCAACTCCCATGGCTTCCAACACCATACTCAACAAAGACTCAGAAGGAAAGAAGGTTGATCAGAAGCTGTTCAAAGGAATGATTGGTTCTCTGCTATACCTCACAACAAGCGGACCTGATATTCATATGAGGTATGCTATTGCGCAAGATATCAGAGTGATCTAAGAGAATCACATCTGAGTGCAATTAAGGGGATTCTGAGATATCTGGTTGGAACCATAGAAGCCGGATTATGGTATTCAAATAATGGAGATTTCTCACTAAAACGGTTCACCGATGCAGATTATAGAAGAGATCAACTAGAAAGAAAGAGCACTACTGGAGGATGTCATTTTCTGGGAAACTGCATTGTATCCTGGTATAACAAGAAACAAACCTCAGTAGCATTGTCTACCACTGAAGTAGAATACATGGCTGCTGGAAGCTGTGTCGCTCAAGTTCTATGGATCAAACAACAACTAGAAGACTAAGGAATCAAAAGTGAATGTATAGAAATCCTTTGTGATAACAAGAGCGCAATTGATCAATCAAAGAATCCTATACAGCATAGTAGAATGAAGCATGTTAATATCAGACATCACTTCATAAGAGACCATGTCCTTAAGAAAGATGTAAAATTGGTTTACATCTCTATTGAAGACCAGAGAGCAGACATCTTCACCAAGCTTCTGGGTAAAGACCAATTCACTTTTCTCAGAAGAGAAATTGGAATGAGCAATCCAGTGTGAAGAAAGCTCAGAAGATAGAGTCATTCCTCAAAAGATGGATCAACTCTCAGAAGAGACTCTTCAGAAAATAATAATCATATCAAAAGTAATGAATGTCGCAGAAGGAGTATAACTCAGAAAGATTAGCCCGCAGAGTGCTCCAAATTTCAAAATTCAAAAACCCGAATACCAAGCCGGATCCTTAGGGTAAAACTGTTCACATTCTACCGTCAGTTACACCTTTAACGATTCATCAAAAAGTAAACGGTAAATACAGAAACCGTCAACATCCCTTTTTACAGTTTTAACCCTCTTAATCTTGCGTATAAATATGAAATCACTACTTATCTTCAAAACACTTTAACAAAACCCTCTCACTCTCCTGCTCAAACAAGTTCTTTCATACCCTAAATTTCTCTCAAGTCTTTATCATTTATCAAGTAATGGCACCAAAGAGACCAAGATCCTCCAAAAACCCTAACAAATAAGTAATAATCCAAATCCCTAAAAAGACCTTTATTCCTGTTCAATACAGGTCAAATCCCTCAAATATCATCTCTCAAAGATATCTCAGAGATGAATCCTTCATACAAGCCAGTCCCTACAAAGAAACCATAGAATTTCATCACTTTAATACATGGATTAGGCTAAAAGAGCCAACCTTTCCAGCAATAGTTCTTGAATTTTACAAGAACTTGAAGAAATGCACAGTGAGCGAGGAGGAGCTCAAAACTGTGGTAAAAGGCAAAGAGATCACCATTACCCCTACCTTCTTGGTAAAACTACTGAATATGAAAGATGAATGTCTTGCTCTCAGGAGAGGATGTGAGGACTCCATGAGCTACAATAGAAAGGCCTTCATGCCAGAAGAATAGTTTGGTGAGAAGATCAGTACTCACATACCTCAAAAGCCAAGGTACTAGCAGTTTGTAATGGCTCATCACCTTCTTTAAAAGATGAACTCCATAAATGCCGTATCAAGTTATGAGCACCGTATCTTGGTGCACTTAGTGGAGAAGAAGAAGGTCAACTATCCAATAATCATAATGTAGCACATGCTTCACCATAAATGTACACTTGGTGGTCTCATCAGTAGAATTGTGGCTACATGTGGTGTAGACTGCTCAGAGGAGGATGGCTCTCTGAGGAGTGAAATTGTAAAGGAAACCTTTGATAAAAAGTTAGACTTTGGGAAGAAGTGGGACATGGAGGAGGCCTTGAAGAAGGATCTGATGAAGAAGAGAAAGGAGAAGGAGTTGAGGGCTACAAAGAAGGGTGAAGGGGCAAAAGGGGTTGAGGAAGTCTCCCCCAAGAGGCAAAGGGAGTCTGTGCTGAAATAGGATGAGGTCCCTAAGGCAAAAAGAAGCTGAATCAGCAGAAGTAAGGCACTTGCTGCTGAGGATATGGTAATTCCCACTGAAGTCACTGAAGGAAAAGCTCAAGGAATTACCAATTCTATGAACAAATATTAGTACGTGCCTAGGCCCATGGAGTAGAACAACTCAAAAGATGATGAGGAGGATAGGACGCCAATTAGTGTTTTTACTAGGAGGAGAAGGGGAGAATTTGATCTAGATATGGCTATCCCCAGTGACGAAGAAGAAGAGAAGTTTAAAGAAAAAGAAGAGAAGGTTGAGGAGAAGGAAGAAAAGGTGGAGGAGAAAGAGGAGAAGGCCAAAGAAAAAGAAGAGAGGCGGAGGAAGAAAAATTCCAGAACCTATGGCGAGACCGTTATCTCAGAAGATGATCATCAGAAAGATGATATGAGTAGGGCCATAAACCAGAGTATAGTGGAGGTCGTTACTCATGTACCTCAAAAAGGGACAGTTGGAGATATAAGGATTGCTGCTGAGGAGGGAGAGAAGAGGGCTCTATCAGAAGGAAAGAGAGTGCCTACTCTAGAGGAGTTCATAGCAAAGATGAAGGAGAAGAGCACCTCTAAGATAGAGGAGGATGACTCAAAGGAGAAGGCACCTCAGTAGACTTTGACTTGCCCTTAAGGGCTCTTCCAGCAGTACCAAGTCCAACCCCTCCAAAGGTAGCCAATCCTACAAACTTCCTACTGGAGAAGAAACCACAGTCTCTCCATCTGGATCAACAGAAGGTTGTGTTTGATCCCACTCATCTCTTCTCAGCCACTCTTGAAACTCCTTAGAAATTCATGTCTACACCAAGAGGATCTCCAACATCTAATACCAAAGATCCTCTTGTGGTGGCAGCATCCATTACTCAAGAGGTGGTTAAGGGGATTGAGGCTGAGTCCAAGAAGGAGGAAGCTGTTGATAAGTGTATAGTTACACTTATTATCATTATAATTTCATACACTAAACACTATAGTTTAAGTCATTTTTATACTTCATATAAAAGATTTCACAATGTAGTTATTTTTTGTGAAAATGTAGACACTAGGTAAATATTGGGAGTAAAATGATCTAAAGTGGAAATCTATGTAAAAAGAGTGAAAAATGTGTGAAAAGATGCGTGGAACTTAAAGATTTGGCTTAGGATCAAAGCTGTCAAAGATTGGTGAAGTTACAAGAAGAATTTTGAAGAAAAACACAATTCACGGTCGCGATAACCATTCGCGGTCACGACTTAGTATTCTTCAGAACAGAAAGTTACCAACCAAAAGTTCACGATCGCGACTTGGACGATTTTCTTGTCAAATCTTCTTAACTACCAACCGTCAGATAAAAATGATCAACCGCCATCAACTACCAACGAAAAGACACTTATTAAAAGTCAACTAATCATGAAAAGGTGTCTATCCATTATGGATAAGACTAAAGCTTCTCAACCAATCACAATGAAATGATGTAATCTTTCACCAATGGACACAACTCTTCGTATAGATAGACGCAACCCTTCGAACTCTATAAATAGGGCTCCAAACCTTACAAATTTGGTGCAGTGCTTAGTGCAGTGGATTGTGAGAGATATAGTGTGTGTGTAGATAGAGAGTGAAATTATCTAGTTTTTGCTACGTTCATAAGTGTTAGCGAGAAAATGTATAAGTGATTCGATTCCTTATTTAGATCACTAGATTTCTCTACATATTCAAGTGATTGTTGTATAAGTGTAATTGCAAATCACTTATTAATAAAAGTTCTCGTTCTTCAACATTCGTTTATTCGATATTTACAAAGAATAGCATCCTAGCGGAGGTTCTGTACGGGCCGAGACCGAATTCAAAGCAGACTCAGGAATTACGAGAATTGACGACTCCCATTAAAGAGTGGATACGGTTTGATCAACTTTAGCTTTCACTTGCATACCTTACAACTTTGCTTTACTTTCTACTTATACTTTCTATTTCGAAGTTTATGATATGTCTATGTGTCATAATCCGTATTTCGTGCTAAGTCTTTTATGATAATTAAGTTATATGCGTTGGCGTTAATTTTAAGAGTAGTTTCGAGGTTAACAATATCGTGTATAATCACGGGATCTGTGATATAATGCTGTTTAGTGATCTAACATTTTTGGAATGGTACTTTGCTAAATGTGGCTATGTGAGAGCGACCCATATTAAGCATAGTATTGATGTTGTCCAGGTTTTCATAATTGTCTTATCTCGTTTACGCTAGACTTAGAAAAGTTATTTCATGTGTAGCTCTGCGGTGAATAATTGAACATCTGAGTATCTAGAACCGAATCTGTTAGATAATCTAGTGTGTCATAACATCTTTGTTAAACTTGCATGTTTTCTTTGCTAAACTTATTCGTAGTGAAAATCTATTCATTTAGAGTTTCTAATCTATCACATCTATATTTACTCAACTTTTTATTCTAACTTTCCTACCCACAATAAAAACCTCTAATCTATTTTTATTTTATTTACTTTTAAGCTTCCCTAGTTATCTTTAGACCAGGTTCCTTCCCTATGGGTTCGATATCTTTTAAAACTACATCGCAACTGTATACTTGCAGTTATCATCATTTTTCTATGTGGTAAGGGGTATTGACAACACCTACATTTTATATGTGAATAAGTTTTTGGCATAGTTGATAGCCAATATTTCATGAGATTTTGGAACCATATTTGATTAAACTTATCAGTAGAAAAGTGGCGAACAAGTTTTTGGCGCCGTTGCTGGGGAAGGCAAGTGCGTTCCGAAGATATTGTTGGGAAGCCAAGTAAGTTCTAAAGATAATAATTGTTTGTTTTGTTTCCTATACTATACAAATTTCTAAATTTCATTCTAGATACGAAAAGTTTATGAAATAATCATCTTTGGGGTGATCATCATAATTTTCCATCTTAATTCTTGACAAATAGAAGATTTTCTTCTATTTTTTCCTATTCGTGTTCGCGACAGGATATCGCGCTTATAAATTTCCATATAAACTTTCTGTTTCTCAAAATTCTGCTAATCACGCTCGTGACTAGGCCTTCGTGATCGCGACCTTTGTAATAAGTGCAGCAGTTGAGCGTTATTCGACAATTTTTTGTTCACTAATCTCTATAAAATTGATGTACGTCTATTCATCAATCATCAACTCCTTCAATCAGAATTCTTCCTTTCAAATCAAAATCTATTCCAAATAAAATTTCCTTTCAATTCTTACAAAGTTTCTTTTATCCAAATGGCTTATTCGGCGAGACCTGGTATTTTTCAACCAAAGAATATCCAGGAGTGGTACGAAGTGCCATTCCCAATATATTCAGAAGAAGAGGGGGATCATTATGAAATAATCTAAGGTGCTGAATTCAAAAGTTCCTATACAATTCATAAGAACAGCCTCATTCATTTGGGTATTTTTAACAGAGTTATGTACTATCTCAGAGTACTTAATCTTGTCATTTACTCTAACCTGACCCTCGGAAATAGTTTGAGTGATTGCATGGAAATGCTAGTCACGGTGGCTTGGAGGAATGATAGATAAAATTGTCTAGTCTATATTCATCATGGAAGAGAGTATAAGATCACAAGGAAAGCTTTAGAGAAGTATTTGGGATTTCCAAAGGATTGTTTCTATAAGATGCTTCTTGGCTGGAATCCTATACCAGCATGGAATCGTTTGACGGGCCAAACTGAATACGAACAAGAATTCGACTATAGCCGGTGGATTCGTGATTCGTGATCCTTGTTTGTTGACATTACACTTTTACTTAAGTGGTGCATTGTATGGTAGATCAAACTCCGATATCATCATTCCGGAAGAATTGTTTGTTTCGGAAGCAATTCTAGAAGGCATTCCTATCAATGTCTTTGGGATTATGATGGAGACGCTCATGTCTGCAGCATCAACTCCTGAATTGATCGAATATGGGTGTCAGACAATGGCAAATCTGTTGGGACAAGTAGGGAGATTATCTTATTTTATGAAAATTTTCAATAGTGAAGATGTAATTCCGGAATTAACAATGGAAGTTTTCTTTGAGAAAAATTTCTTAATAAGGAACATTAGAGAAGATAGAATAACTTATAGCTGGAAATCATGGAACGAAAGAGTGGAAGTGGACTGAGAAAGAGAAAGGGAAATTGCGTTAGGAGGAAATCAAGAAAATCCAAACCTCCATATAAGGTTAAATAATCTTATGGAAGGACAAGTTTTGATTCGTAGAAAAGTTGAAGACGTTCATGCTTTACTGATTGAAATTGAACAAGATTTAAGGGATAAAACTTATGAAATTAATCGAATAATAGAATCACTCCCACTTGAATGAATTTCATGTCTTTCCTTTTAGAAAATTGTATAGGTAGCTTTTAAGTTGTGTTTTTTTAGTAGTCTGTTTCTTAGTTTGTTTGCTTATTTGCTTGTTTATTTGTTTGTTTGTAAATCTTTGTTTTTATTAAATAAAAATTGGACACCAAGATGTCGATGTTCAAAGTTTGTGTTTGTGTTTATATTTAACAAGTTTGTGTTTGTGTTTATTTCTATGTTTTTATAGGTACAAGTCTAAAATTGAAGAATTTGGAAAAGTTACAACTCACGACCGCGACTTATTTCGTGCTCGTGACTTCTGGAGAGAAAAACTTACTGTTTCATTCATGAAGAGAATCACGATCGCGAGTGGCCTTCGCGATCGTGACACTGCAAAATTATAACCGTTACAGCTCGCGAACTGACACGCGACATGTTGCTTAAACCGCCATTAATGGCTAATTTTAACCCCAAACGGCTATAATCCCATTAATGACCAATTAGAGACCCACTTTACCTTTATAAATAGGTCCAAGTTGAACCCTAACCACCACACCTTCTACAAAAGCTTTCTAATTTCTAAATTTTCTCCTTCAACCATCTACATCTTTTCCAAACTTTTTCTTTCTTCATAAAGAACCATGACTCGTGTGAAAAGAGCT
>CATIWQ010167780.1:0-13871 GCA_949673415.1 Euphorbia schlechtendalii | reverse complement strand
TGGATAGTTCATGATGATGTTGCTTCTGTTTTTTAGCTCTAGAAAGAAGCTGAGAGACATATCATCAGTGATTTCTAATGTAAGAATCGAACTTGTTACCTGGTACTGAATTCGCAAATCTATTTCTGTATCATCTAATTTGAGACTGGAGATCTGGATTTTTCTAAATTCAGTAAAATTTGCAGAAGTTGGAATCAAAATTCCAACTACATAGAAGCCTTCGAACTTCATATCTTCACTCTAAGATCCATTCACGTACAAGACTGCTACGATTTTCTTCATTGAACTCCTCTAAACAGATTTTGAATTTCGATTTTTACTGAAAACTGCAGGAAAAGGAATTTTGTCTGTTGATTTTGATGACGATGATAGTGATTTTCTATTGCAGATTTGGATTGCGATGAGAGCAGGATGAAAAGAAAAGAGAAACGATGAGAGGGACGGGAGTGTTTTCAAATATTCCAGTTTAGAGTTTGAGTAGAAAACAATAGCTGGTATATATAGAAACGTATATAAGAGATTTTGAAACAATAATTTTACAAGGAAGAGATTTCATACTTATTGAGCCTTTTTTGTAAATAACAAACCAATTTAAGTCCATATCCCTAAGAATCCCTAATATTTAGTTATATATCCTAGAGGGTACAATAGGCATTGGCGATTGGGCCTGGCCCAGTTTGGAGATAGGAAAGGAAACAAAGAAGAACTCGCTCAGTCAATTCCCAAATTTCGATCCCATCCAAATTTCACAGTCGCCATTTTCCACCAGTTCAATGGACGATTACCCGGAGGAGCTGCGTACTCCGCCGGTGGGCCTCGTAGCCTTGGCCGGATGCCCTGAACTTCACTCCCACATCACCTCTCATCTACATTCCGAGCAGCCTCCTATCAACACTCTTGCCTTGCCCGATTTGTCTAAGATCTCTCTCCTTTTATCCCCTCCTAAGCATCCTTCTCCTCCTTCCGATCCTTCCTCTACCTCTGCTGCTGGTATTCTTAAGCGAGATTGGCTTCTCAAGCACCGCACTAAGGTTCCTTCTGTAGTCGCCGCTCTTTTTAGTTCCGATCATGTCTCTGGCGATCCTGCCCAGTGGCTTCAGCTCTGCTCTGATCTTGAAAATCTTAAGTATTCACTTTTAAGCTCTTTCTATCTCATTTTGTTAATTTTACTATGATTACTTTTTTATTCACTTGTTATTTCCGTTTTTTGCGTTGCGATGTGGACAGAACTATGATTCGTCCGAAGAACATCAAACTGGTCGTGATTGTTGTGCAATCTTCTTCTTTTGGTTAGTGTTCTCTTACGCATGTAAAATGGCCCCTTTTTTACATTTGAGTACATTTCTGAAAGATTGAAAAGTTTCGACTGTAGATGACATCAGTGAAGATAGAATGATTGCCCTTCGCAAGCGTGCTGAATTGGATTCCAAATACTTCGTTATCTTCAATGAAAGGGATTCTACACAGTTCAAACAGTCCCTCAACAAGTATGTCATATATCTGCCAGCTTATTCAAACAGTTCCTCTGTTAATCCTTCTATTAATTTTGAGAAACCATTTCGCAGGCTAGCCAGCACGTTTGCTGAATTGGCAAATACTTATTATAGAGATGAAGGACGCAGGATTAAAACACGTGTGGAAAAGAAGAGTTTCAATTCTAATGAGTTGAATGCTCGCTATTGCTTCAAAGTAAGGAGCTTGCTTTGTTCATAATTCATGTATATTTGAGAATCTAGATTTGGCATGACAAGGGATGGTTGGATTGCTTTAGTCAAGGGTAACACGCTGCATTCCAAATATATCAACAATTATATTATCTAGCTAGTAGTAAGACTGTCACTTTATGTGCTGGAAGTGAAAGTTCTCAATGTAGAATAAGCATGGTCTAAGACACTAGAGCTCTTTCTTATATATGAAATTTGAACTATTAATAATAATGCAAAGTTACCTGGAGGTCCTCTTGGTTTTACTCATCAGCAAATGGGAATTAAAAACCTCATTTCAGTAATGATAATATAAATTTTGGAATCTATTTTGTGGAACTTCTTTAAGTCATCGTGAATATGATGAAAATTACAAAACTTCTAAGTACTCATTACTTGGGTTTGGAATTGCTAGGTTGCTGTATATGCGGAATTTCGAAGAGACTGGGTTGAAGCTTTGAAGTTTTACGAAGATGCTTATAATATACTGCGAGAGGTATTTCTAAATGCTTATTTTGGTTGCTTTTACCATCACTTTCTATATTCGTGTACCCAATGCTGGCGTATGCAAGGAGTTCCTCAATCTCTTATACTCGAGTTCTACAGATGAGCGGAACTGCAAATAGGATACCAGTGATTCAACGATTGGTTGAGTTAAAAGTCGTTGCTGAGCAGCTTCATTTCAAAATAGCAACTTTATTATTACATGGTGGAAAGGTAATAGATGCTATTTTGTGGTTCCGCCAACATATATCTTCTTATATAAAGCGGTTAGGACCAGCAGAAGCTATATTTGTTCACTGGGAATGGATTAGTAGACAATTTTTGGTGTTTGCGGAATTGCTCGAGACCAGTTCAAAATCTACTCATGGAAATTTTAGTCAAGCTTCAGGTACTGCTGATGGGCATTTGACTGAATGGGAAACTCAACCAGCTTATTACTACCAGGTGAGAAGCCTACTACATTTTCCTGGAAATTTTACTTAGAATATTTCGGCAATGACGCTTCTAGGTAAGTGGTTTATGCAACCTGAACTGCATTATGGTAGTTTTTAAGTGTAGAAACCAGTAGATGATGATTTATGTTCCATTAATTCAGACCCACTGTATACAAAGAATGGCAATAGAAAGTTAAATGCCAAGATGTAATGTTCTTTTTATTTCTACATGGCTCTAACTGAGATCACATCATCCATACATAATAACTTCATTACCCTGGTTTACCATGGTCATAATCTTTATTTTGCACTGCTAATTATTAACCATGATTTTATGTCTTGCTTAATGATGCTTAGCTTTGACTTATAATCTCAATATCACCTTCTTTCCCATGGAATGTTGTCGGACCCCTGTTCAGCAATTGGTCAAAACTTAAAAGTTTGATTGAAAGATGGGATTGCTTGAATTTTCATTCAAAGTCATTTTATTTTAATCTATGCATACAAGTCTACACACATTAATTTTGGAGTGTGCATAGTTGTACTCTCTCTTGCTTACATTGATTTCCTCCTCTCTATTTGCTGTTAGCCTGTCATTAGTTTTAATCAATAATGTGTGGCACTACATTTGAATATGAGAGGTTTTCACTGAATTAATGATGTAGTGTACAAGACCTGTCCATCATTATCTTGTTTGCTTAAATGGCTACCTGCTTCCATGATATATGTTGTGACTTGTAATTTTTCTCCTTTCAAATGTTCATACAAATTTTTTGAAAAGTATACCTTTTATGAAGTTATGTCTCTTGTTTTATTCAATTGCTTGGCTGGCTTTTGAACAGTTAGCTGGTCACTATCTGAAGGAGAAGCAGACATCTTTTGAACTTACAGTTTCAATGATTCCAACTGCTGATGAAAGCAAGAGCAGTATTGAATCTGTTGCCCCTTCAATATATGTGGGCCAGTTTGCAAGATTACTTGAGCTAGGGGATGCACTTATAATGCAGCCGTGAGTCTTGAATAATTGGTCCATAAAATGTTTCACTTTATCTGTGCTCCTAATGTTAGATATGTTTTTTTTCACTTTGCAGTCTTACTGATGAAGAGTACATTCATTACGTTATATCAGAAGGGAAAAGATTTCAAGATTCCTTTGAAATTATTGCTCTCCTTAAAAAAGCTCATGAATCATATGTAAATCACAAAGCTCGGAGAATGGCTTCTCTATGCGGTTTTCAGATGGCTAAGGAATATTTTGCAGTTGATGACTTAAGTAGTGCAAAACAATTTCTGGATGGTGTTGCAGCTTTATACCGACAAGAAGGGTGGGTAACTTTATTGTGGGATGCCTTGGGCTTCCTGCGTGAGTGTTCTAGGAAATCTGGAGCAGTTAAGGACTTTGTAGAGTACTCTCTTGAAATGGCTGCTTTGCCAGTATCTTCCGGTTCAGGGGTTGCGTCTTTCAGATCTAATGAATGTGGTCCAGCAGGTCTTGCAAGTATTGCTCAGAAAGAAATTATGCACAAGGAGGTATTTCAACTTGTACAAGGAGAAACAGGGGCTGTCTCAAGTGATGATAAAAGTGTTCTCAAAGTAGATAGTGATAATCCTTTGCATCTTGAGATTGACCCTGTCAGTCCGCTCAGGATTGTACTTCTTGCCTCTGTTTCATTTCATGAACAGATAGTTAAACCTGGATCATTAGCCTATGTCACTCTGTCACTTCTATCGCAGTTGCCTCTCGCCATTGATATTGATCAATTGGAAATGCAGTTTAATCAATCGGAATGCAACTTTGTCATCTTGAATTCTCAGAATCCTCCATCTACTCCCCCGTCAAATGGTAAACAAGGTTCCCAGGTTGAACGTGCTCCTCTGGTACTTCTTCCTAACAAGTGGATGCGGTTAACTTATGCCATTACACCAGGTTAGTTACATATACGTCTTAATGTCCGACTTCTATCTTGTATATTTTCATTTGTTTACCAAATTCATATCTACTACTGCAAGCTTTTGAACTGAATAGTTCTTGGGCATTGTTACCTTTTATATGACCCAAGCATCATTCGCTGGAGTTGTAGGTGCACTTTTATTTTACGACTCTACAATTTATGGTGGTAGTTTGATTACTCAAAAAATGGTGTTAGTTTGATTGACGGTACATTTAGGAACCTATAATTTTTCGAAATAATCATGGGAAGTTCTGCCATTCCCAAACAGTCAACATTTAATTTTTATTCCCATTTCTACCAAATGCAGTGCTATACTGCTTAAACTTCCAATAACATGGTTTCTTCTCCTGTCTCTTGCTCCAGCTCCATCCATATCTAACCATTAATTATACACTGTACCTCACAAAAACTAATTTTCCATTTGCAAAATAATATTATGATTGCAAATGGAGAATCTGGTTTCTTGGGGCATGTTTCATCTTTAAGAGTTTATAGTTATGGATAGAGGTGGAGCTTGGGAGTTTTCAAATAGTTATGTTACTGCTTTTAAGATAATGGAATAGGAAATAGAAATAAGATTTTGATTTTCTGGCGACTGGTACTTCCTATGCATTCATTTGGATTCAAAAAATTATAGGTTCTTCGATTAAAGAGTTTAATTAACAATGGCATACATTTGACTTGATACAGAACGAAGTGGGAAGCTGGAATGCATATACGTTGTTGCAAAAATAGGGCCTCACTTCACAGTTTGTTGCAGTGCTGAAAGTCCAGCTTCAATGGATGATTTACCTCTTTGGAAGTTTGAAGACCGTATGGAGACTTTCCCAACCAAAGATCCTATTCTCGCATTATCTGGTCAGAAGGTTACACAGGTTGAGGAACCAGACCCAAAAGTCGATCTTATTTTAGGTGCGACTGGGCCTGCATTAGTTGGAGAATGCTTCACAGTTCCTGTTGCTGTTGTCTCCAAGGGTCATTCCATCCATTCTGGTGAGTTGAAAATTAATCTAGTGGATGTAAGAGGAGGTGGATTGTTTAGTCCTAGGGCAGCTGAGCCTTTATCCACCGAAAACCATCATGTCGAGCTTTTTGGTATCAGTGTGCCGGAAGGAAAAGACGATTCTCAAACTGGTCCTGATGAAATCAAAAAGATTCAGAAGTCCTTTGGTTTGATGTCTGTTCCGATTCTGCAAGATGGAGAATCTTGGTCTTGCAAACTAGAAATTAAGTGGCATCGACCGAAACCAATTATGCTCTATGTATCCTTGGGTTATTCTCCGGATAGTAGCGAATTGAATTCCCAAAAGGTCCATGTCCACAAAAGCTTGCAAATTGAAGGGAAGAACGCTGTGCAAATTGACCATCACTTTGTCCCGCCATTCCGGCAGGATCCACTTCTTCTCTCAAAGGTTAAACCCTTCCCGGAATCTCGTCAAGAAATGCTGCTACCACTGAATGAAACAAGTATACTAATCGTCAGTGTCAAAAACTCCAGTGAAGTGCCATTGCAGCTACAGTCAATATCCATCGAAGCAGACGATGATGATCCTGGAAAGTCGTACAAATTGCAATGCGCAGGTGGGGAGCTTTTAGGCCCTGCTTTCCTCATGCCAAGTGAAGAGTTTCGAAAGGTTTTCACCATCACCCCAGAACGGGAATCATCAAAACTGAACTTAGGCTCGGTATCCCTAAAATGGAGGAGAAATTCTCAAATCGAAGATCAGCCCAGTTCTTCGTCAGAAACCTGGGTTTTGACTAGACACAAGCTTCCCGATGCAAGTGTGGAGCTGTCTCCACTCATTTTAAGCACCGAATGCCCTCCTTATGCCATTCTCGGAGATCCATTCACGTTCTTGGTTAAAATACTGAACCCGACAAAGTTGCTTCAAGAGGTGAAGTTTTCGCTTGCCGATGCGCAAAGTTTCGTGTTATCTGGATCTCATAGCGATACAATCTATGTTCTCCCGAAATCTGAACATGTGCTGGGATTCAAAGTCATCCCACTTACTTCGGGTTTGCTGCAGCTGCCTCGTGCTACAGTGACATCCACAAGATATTCGGCTGAGTTTCACCCATCTACAGCTGCGTCTACTATTTTCGTCTTTCCCTCTCAACCCCATTTTAAGATGGCTGACGTAGGTGACAAAGAGGTGGAATCTGTTGCAGCCGAGTAGTCCTATTCCTCGCAGTTTGTGAGCTAATTTTCGAATTGCCGAAACGAGTTGAATGAGACAACTGCTAGTCATGAAATGGGAGGGTCAAAGATAGTTCATTCCGTGATCTGCAAAATTTGGCGCAATTGCTTTCTTTTCAAAGATGATCACAAGTTCCTGGAATGCTGAAGTTTTTTGTTCCTTTATTACACTTGAAAAGGAAAGTCACGTATAAAGTATATTATTACAGAAAAAAAGGAATTTGCAATGTTGTTTGATTACTATTGAAATATTTTGTAAGGAATAGAATGAAAAGAAACGTCTTCTTTTAGTTGGTTCTGTTATTTCTGTAGTTTGACACAAATACATAATGAGTTTCACCTGTTTAGGTGAAGTAATTTAATGTTTGAAAATAACAAATCCATCCAAATCTTGTCATCATCCTAAAAATTTTATGCGCTGGAGCCTGGAAAGGGTTGTGGAATGGTAATATAGTTGAATGTGAATTTGAACTTAATATTTGACATAAAACAGTATGATATGGTTTACATTATGGAGGATAGAATTACTGTACTTACGGTAATTCTATATTGATACCAGCTTGTTTGATACTCATTTACACTTTACAATCTCCACAGATCAATTATTCTGCTCCACAAATCTTGCAAAAAGGTTTATGTTAATTATCTATAATTACTGCATACATAACAAATGAAAATTATGCTCATCATTCTGATTTATTTGTTCTGAACACTGCCTTCTAAATGTATGATCTTCAATTATTGACTGATAGCTTACACAAATGCAATCATAATTTTAATTCAAAACACAAAATTCCCCAATCAGATTGGAAGATATTAATCATCAGAGAAGATAAATCAAGATAATCTCAACTTGATGTGGCAGCTCCAGCAGCAGACTCCAATGAAAGTTGATCTTTGTTGAGTGCTTCCCAGTCAATTTGCCTCAGCATTTCAAACCTATTACTGAATGTAACAAATCCAACTTCAGGAGAAACAATGCCACTTGTTCCGGCCTTATGTAGCAAAATAACACTAGGTCCCATATCCGGGCCATGAATCTTTCCAGTGAGCAACAATCGAAGTGGCATGAAAAGCGATTTCCCCTGCAATCACAAAATGGAATCAAGTCCCAATTTCGAGATAAGAGAATGAAATGTAAACGAATATTGGAACGAAATTAGACCTTGCGCTTCAATGATTTGCCGAAGCTATTAACCCATTTTTTCCAACCGGGTGGCCCATCTTCTAGGGCGCTCAGGAATTCACCACTATCATATGCAGCTAAAAGCGCAGACGACACTTCAGAAAGCTTATCTTCTATAATAGACTTGCAATCCGGGCTGCTGCACATATCAATAAGAAAGTGAAAATCAATCGCGAAAATTAGATGATCCAACACATGTACAAATTAATACTTTCAATAACCTTAAAGACAATTTTGAACCTTGTCCCTGAATATTTTATTAATTGACCCTTGCACCTATTCACGTTTTTGTCTGTTTTTCGACAACCCTTTCTAGTGCACATTATAACACATTGAAAAAGCCATTCCTTTTCTTAAACAAAATGGAAAAGCACAATTTATCAGAGGGACTGCAAAAATGATGCAAAACAACATAATTAAACACAAGACAAGGCTGTAAAGAATTGCTTACCTCTCTAAAGTAGCATGCAAGGGATAAGATAGCAGATTTGAGAGTGCTTTATCCGAATCAGTAACCAAGTCAATCCCATCCTTGAGCAGATGAACGGCTTCCTGTAAACAGATTAATATTGAGACTAATATCAAATAAAGCCTCAAACACATTAATGCACATTTAAATCGGTATACTGTGAACTCAATGGCAAGCGTACATCTCCTGCTACATCATAATTAATTACTGATTTCATTTAACAGACTCTTCAGATAAGAGGAAATGCAACAGTGCAACCCACAATTAATCTTCAATTAACAAATTCTGTTCTTTGTTGGAGACTTGGAGTTAAATTAAGAGTTGAGCCTTACTTCTACAAATGATCCTTCAGAATCCACTAGGATTCCTGTGTTCTTCCAACGTTCACCCACGAGTTTGACCAATTTGTCTGACGGAAGTGCTTTTAAATGCTGACCATTCATCCACCTTCAAGGAGTTCCACAAAAAAAAATGACAGCAAAAATGATTAATAGTGGCCGGTTATTGAAAAATATAGGAAAAGGCAAGAAGACTGAGCAATATGTAAACCCATTATAACCAAATCTAATGCAAATTTGCAATTTAGCATCTTAAGTGCTGTGATTACCTTAACTTGGTAGCATCAAATACAGCACCACTTTTGTTCACGCGACCAATAGAGAACTTTTCAACTGTGATTTGTAAGCAAAAAGGTTCAGGTTATTAAAGGCCAAACTAGTTCTGCAAACCACGATCTCCATACATTAGCAAGTCAAGAAATCATTTACCAAGTTGTTCAAGCGTGAAAAATTCATTTTCTGTGCCATCTCCCCAACCTAAAAGCGCCAGGTAATTCACCATTGCCTGAGGCAAGTACCCCATCTCCCTAAACTGTTATACAACAATTACTCTATTAGCAAGACAATCAATTCTTTGTGCAAAATGATTACGGCCCTTGGAAAACTGAAGGTCAACTATTAATTCCTAGAGACAACTTATGCAAAGATAAGCAACGGAACTGAGAACTACCTGACCAACTGAAGTTGCGCCATGTCGCTTTGACAATTTACTCCGATCCTCAGCAAGAATTAAAGAAACATGTGCGAAGGAAGGCATAGGGAAACCAAGAGCCTGCACCAAAATCATATTCCGGAGAGTAAATTGAGTGCTCAATAGAGTACATAGGCGTATGAAAGTGTACTTGATCATACCTTATATATCAGTGCTTGCCGAAGTGTGTTTGGCAAATGCTCTTCAGCTCTGAAATCAATGATGGGGATAAGATGAAAAAAATAAAATGCTTGACTGAAAGAACACAATTCTAAGTAGGTCAACAAGAGGAATACAATTACTACTTCATATTACTTAAGCCAGGGATCACTAGACGAATCATATTAACCTTATCACATGTGAGATGGCCATGGTAGCATCATCAACAGTAACACAAAAATTGTACACTGGCTGTCCATTGCTCCTCATAATTACAAAATCTCCAAGAGTGTCCAAGTTCCAACTTACCTTCAAGACATTCATACAGAGTCAAATTTTTATTTTCTGAATTCTGCAGCTACAAAACCTAGCTTAAAGAGGAATTGGTGGTGTAAAACAGAGACAACAACCCATTCCCTACATCCCGCTTTTTGTAATATAATTATAACTACTAGTGCACATACAGAAGAATATAAGTGCTAATATAATGGGTGGCATGAAAAACATAAAATTGGATAGATAGAGTGGAACTTACTTCGCCGCGAATCAGATCATTAATTTTCAAACGGCCCTCCTTTGGCACGCGAAATCGATATGTGTAAGGAGTTCCTTTTGCAAGCTCTTCTTGTACTTCTTCATCTGTTGCAGTGGCCCACTTCCCAGCATAAACTGGAGGCAGCTGCTTCAGCTTTGCTATATCCTTCATTTTTTCAAGCTCCTGAAGAGAAACTACGATAGAAGACAGTGAGTTGACAAAAATAGAGGTCGTAAACCAGTCAAATGTCAAATGGACGAGCAACTATGCAAACTAAACTAATACAATTGGTAGAAAATAAGAATGCTAAGCTTGAATTCATTTCGGAAGGCAAAAAATATAGAAGGAAAGGAAAGGAAATTTATTCAGGAGAAAGAATGCAAATAGATAGTTGAGACGGAATCAAATTACTCAAATGGAAATGCATTATCCTTCATATAAGAATGCCGTGAGACGAAGGAGTTAACATTATATGAGCTGATAAATAGAGAAAGCAGGTTGAAATTGCATCAAAACTTCAGTACATTTTGTCTGAAGCTTACTAGACTATTTATTAGAAATGAAATATTTAAATGACAGAAATACTATAAAAGGCTCATATGTTTCAATTAAAATCACCTCATTGGAACAGAAGCAACGATAAACATGGCCAGATTCCACAAGTTTCTCAGCATATTGCTTATACAAAGAATTCCTTTCGGATTGCCTGTAGGGACCATACTCTCCACCAACATCAGGCCCTGTAAAAGAGGTTCTGAATGATTCAATGCAAATGAGTAGCGTATTCCTTACAATGCGGAACCATCTCTCTCTCTCTCACTCTCACTCTCAAAAACCAGTGAGAATGATTCAATTTGAAAGCGAGACAGAGTTCATAGAGCTTTACCAAAGTTATGAATGTACCTTCATCCCAATCAAGGCCAAGCCAAGAAAGATCCCGGAGCACTGCTTCTTCAGATTCCTTAGTGGACCTTTCCAAGTCAGTATCCTCAATCCTCAACACAAATTTCCCTCCTTTGGCTCTGAAATTTAACAAAATTCAAAACAAAACCAGCGACAGTCCACAAATTCAAATACAAGAAATGGCGATAGTGAATCGAAATAACCTTGCAAAGAGGTAATTGAATAGAGCAGTTCTGGCACCACCAACATGTAAATTGCCAGTGGGAGATGGGGCAAACCGAACCCTAACTTGCCCTTGTTCACCAGAAGCAGTAGCAGAGACCGAAAAACTCCTGCCCCTTATCAGATGAGCAAAGTATGATGAAGAAGGTGAAGAAGATGAGACAAAAAGCTGATGCCTGCGTACATTATGAGTATATTTTCGAAGAAAAAAACAGGAATTCGAAATTGGAGGCGCATGATCTGAAACTGCTTTGATTTTCATCCACGGGGTTCCTCCAATAAGAGCTGCCATAGTGGTCAGCCGCCTGAAGAAGATAACAGAGTAATCATAGAGAAGAAATAGGATAGAAATCCAAGTAGTTAGATGGTAGAAATTTGAACAGAAAGGGATAAAGAAAATATTTGTGAGATATAGATAAGAGAATACCCACCCGTCCACGGCGGCAACGGCCATGTCTAAGAATTTTTACAGGCAGAGGTCTGATAGTTAAGCTAGGGATTTTGGGCTTCAATGGGCTCTAAACGGCCCAATAATTAACTTTTACGCCCTGCTTTCCTTTTCGTCTTTTTACACTATATATGATCAATTTTGATACAGTATTTATCAAATCCTGAACTTCTTTCTTCCTTCTTTTACCCTAAGTCCGTAAACATGCCACCCTCTCCTCTCAGTGCTCTGGTAAATTAGTAATGTATATGATAGTGACTTTGATGTTCTCTCTTTTATTTTAATAGTACCTTCTGTAATCTTAGATTGATTTTTTACTTCTTTGTGGGTTCTTTGCAAGATTTTATGAGATAATTATCTTTTTTCCTTGGTGTTCTGGTGATTTCTGAACGATTATTTATGCCTACATTTTCTTTTGTAGTAATAGGAAAAAGAACATGATCTAATTGTTTTGATTCAAAATATTCTATAATAATTCATCATACATGGAAGAACTGAACCTTTTAAGTCAATCATAGGGTCCTCACAATAATTAGGCAATATGTTTTTTCAATTCTCGATTCGGTATTTTGGTGTTATTGTTGATCTTTCCAATTCTTGTCGATTATTCGACAATATTTTCAAATTGATAGTTAGGTTCTGATAATCTTTATAGTTAAACTAGTTCTATAAAAGAGATAAGTGTTTTTCTCGTATCTAGGACAAATGTGTATTATTACTAAAGATCAATGACTCAATAATCAATTGGTTTTGTCATGTACTTTAATTATTATCACGATTGATGATCAAATAAAGGAATTTTTTTACGTGCATTCTTATTTGCTAACATTAATGTTCTTATTATCTACTACATATATATATATTCAATGGAGTTTTGTGACATATTCGGTTTAAATTTTGCAGGTTACTGTGTCTATGATACCAAATTTGCTAACACAGTTGTAGCCTATAACCACATTTTACGGCATTAATTGACATGCCTCTATTGTATATACATACATGGAGGATGAATTTCTGGTGCCATAGCTGAACTGATTGATAATTAGCTATGGCACAAAATATCCATCCCGAATGTGATTAACACCTCATGTCACTATTCACGCCTCATGTGATCAACAATATGTCATTTTAGGTTTGGTTTTTCTACCAAAATCAGTGAATTTTTAATTAGAGTGCTGTCTATTAAAGTGACTTATTATACTTTTCTTTCTTCTTAATTTATGAATTAATTAATCTATTTCAGACTAAAAAATCCTGATTTAGAGTAACCTCTAAAATTCCTTAATTGCACATGTGTACTATGATAATATGTGTGATAACTTTTTCTTTTTTAAATATTTATACGGGTAAATGCTTAAAAAAGAATGAAGATGAAAAAGATTTTGTCATATGGCTTTCTTTTTTTACAATTACTCATAATTTAGTTTTAATTTTGATTTAAATTATGATAAACAAAACAAAGTATTTCGTTGAGGAGAATTTATATCTTTAATAATCAATAAAGGTTAGAAAGAAGAAAAAGTTATTGGTTGCAAGGAGGGGGTTTGACATTGCTAATGTTTGGTTTTCTTAATTTTTCTAGTTTTAGTTTAGTTCTTTCTTGTTTGTTTTTCTTTTTTTTTTTTTTATCTTAGTTTTATTTGAGATCGGATTTTCAATTCTCAACTTTTAATTAAAAGAGATAATAAAAATTAAAAAAATCTATGTAAAATATGCAAAAGACAATAAATAAAAAAAAGTTGTTTTAAACGAAAACAAAGTTGTCACAATTGATGTCTTTGACCATCTTCATGTTTGAATCTTTCTTATTCTTTTACCAACTCACTCTCCTCTAAAAGATTACTACACCTATGTGGATACTATAAAATTCGATCGTGAATGCGTATGAAAATGATTTTAATATTCTTTATGTATTTTGGTTTATTATTCTTTCAATATTCTCTTTTATCATAATTCAGTTCTTATGTAATCTTGGATTTTTTCGGTTCTTTAACTAAGCCATGGTGTCTATATATACTGGCTTTCGGTCCAAGTTTATGTGGAACAACATGAGTGACTTCCTTGTTACGTTTTCTTGTTTTTATTGGCTATTTTGGTAATTATGTTGGTATTGAAAAATTAATCATACCT
>CATIWQ010167745.1:0-29615 GCA_949673415.1 Euphorbia schlechtendalii | reverse complement strand
TAACATACAATAATAAAAAAAAGAGAAATAAAAGATGAAGAAGAAGAATATTACAACATTTACAATAATAAGGAATAAAAATAATTCCTAGGTCCACAAATAAAATCAGAAGAAGATGAAAGCAGATGAAAGCATGAAATTCGCAACTCTAGGAACTCAGAGGCTTACCCTTGCAGTATGAATCCACTTCTGCATATCCGTTCGGCCTTTGAAAGTCCTCCTCGTCCTTTAGTTTAGGTGAAATTGTTGATGTAAAAGTCCAAAAAATCTTCGTTTAATTCTTAGAATTTTAGTGTAATTTAATTGGAAAATACGTGATTATTTATCCCAAAAGATTATCAGACTCGGGTTCTAAATTTATTTTAGACCCGAGAATATCTGAGGATTTAAGGAGAAATAGATAAAGAAATTTAAAACAAAAGAAGAGATTTGGTTTGGATCCGAGGAAAAAAAATAGAAGAAAGTAAGAAATATTATTAGTATATTTTTATCTGAAAGAGAGGATTTTTCTCTTTGAATTTTCGAGCCCCTTATTATCGAAAAAGACCTGATTATTTATAGGATAAATTCTCGAAAATCCAAAAAGGTAAGTTTTTCCGGCGAGGGTCTCGTCCGAAAAAAGTTTAGCGAGGCTCCTCGCTGTATCTTTAGCAAGGCTGCCTCGCCACTTTGGCGAGGCTCCTTATAAAGTTTGGCGAGGCCGCCTCGCAAACTTTGGGGAGGCTCCTCGCCGTGTCTTTGGCGAGGCTCCTCGCCATGTCATTGGCGAGGTCCCCTCGCCAACTTTGGCGAGTCTGCCTCGCCAAGTTTGGCGAGGCCGCCTTGCCACTTTGGCGAGGCTACCTCGCCCAACCTTGGCGAGGCTACCTCCTCTCCAAAGCCCATTTTTTGGCGAGGCCTACCTTCAAGCTTAGGATTTTTTTGATTTTTTATTTTATGTATTTTCGTATTTTTTAATAAAATAAAATAATTCAGTGACGAGGAAGACTCCCATTTGATGATCGTCGAATGGTTAAAAAAGTGTGATTCGAGGATAAATATCCCGAAAGGCCGTCATCATTGAACGCGCGAGCTGGTACAAAATCCCGTGCTCGCAACTACCCCTCATGTGATAATTGCTGGTCATATAACCAGTATTATCACACGAAAGGAGCGTAGGGATAGAGAATACCTGACCGGTGTGGTTGGTGACTTCTTGTTCCCAACTGGTGATAACATAGGCCTTCCTTTCTAGCCGTTGTGTCTTCATAGGGTTGTCCATTTCATTCTTTAGAATCCCTTAGGTACTTGGTGCCCCTTGTAGGCGGGTCGACCATTTCTTTCTGTGATGTCCCTTTAGTGGTTGGCAACTGTTTCATTCTTCGGTTGAGACTGTTTCATTCTTTAGCCATTGAGATAATCGTTTCCTTCTTCGGTGGTGTTTTGTATGTCCTTAATAGGATGTTGACTTGCTTCCTGTAACAAATCAGAGAAAAGATAATGTTAATACATTTGATGGTGAATGTTTTAATTATTTGATTGAGTTTATGCGAAGCAAAAATTTTTGCCCCTTCAATCAAAAATTAAAACATAATAAGTAAATAAGTTTAATAACAAATTCAGGGGTGTCCCGAAAAAAGCTCCGTTGTAGGAGGCTTTTGTTGCAATGTTGACTTTAGGCTTGAGTGGGCCATCATCTTGTTTGTAGGTTCCCCATGTTGAGGTGGAGGTTCTTGTTTATTGGGGACAGTGTTGCCCCGGTCTGGCATCGTCTTTACCTGTAAATGACGTGATGCGAATGTAATGTATGCATGATTTTATGCATGAACAATTTTTATCATATGATATATGTTCATCTGTTGTAGGTGTCATGGGCTTCGTTCATTGAAGAACTTTCTCTTGTGCTGGTGCATGGTTACCCCTATGGTTTTATTTGTTAGGGATTCCATGGATGACTTCCTCAAAGCGACGACCATGGGTTCGTTGAATCAAATTCAATTTCAAAGCTTGGATCTGGTTTGAGGAAATTCTGGATTAGTTGTTGATCCCACATTGTGTCGGCGATGATCGCTTGGAAGCCATTTTGCCTGAAGTGTTGAAGGTATATGATGCCTCGTACCATTCCGAGGAGGAGATGATGAATTTGATATTTCTTTGGTTCTTAGTTTTGCATAGATCGCCCTTGCAGGTTTTCAATCTATCGAACCTTGTCTTAATTTTTACCTGGACCGCCCTTTCAGGTTTTCAATCCAGCAGACTTATTTTTCTTTATTTTATTCTTTTATATTTTTTTCATTTTTTGGATGTTTACTTGCGACATTCTACCATTGACATGAAAGCAATCAAGATAAGCGTATGCATAAAGATTCAGCAAAAATGACAATTCATTGATGAACTTAACAGGGGTATAAATGTTTCAAAAGATTTGACTCCTGCCATCAATTAGCCCTTTCAGGTTTCTAACTAATGTTAATCTCTCGATGTCCTAAGTTTTTCCTGAGCCGCCCTTTTCGGGTTTTCGACTTAGCGGACTACTCTTTTTGTGTTTTGAATATAGGCCCTAATTTTTGCTCAACTAACCAAGTGTTAATTGACAGGCTAATTACAAATTTATTTTTTTATTTGTACTGCTTTTTAGAGATTTATTTCTTTCACCTATACGTGATAGCAATTGTGTAAGATTTGGTTGATTTGGTAGATCGACTGTCGTCCATGTCCATGACTTCAATTATTATCTCTTTTAGCATTTTCTGACAGATTGGTTGGTGCTCGCGCTGCTTTGCTGGCTTGACATGTATGTGATGATGGGTCTTGATCATCGGCCTTTCCTTTGATGGTGCGATGATTGCCCCACAAATAGTAGGAACCTGTGTGAATGAACTGTTAACGTGTTCAATGGTAGTATTTCGTTTGCTGTTGACATGTTCAACTATCTGACTCCTTCTTTGTGTTATTGCACCGGTTGTGATGGAGTTGTTGACGTATTCAATGATATAACTCCTTCTTTACGGCATTACGCTAGTTGTTTGGTCTCATTAATGGTTGTGATGGACGTGTTCAACAACCTGACTCCTTCTTTGTGGCATTGCATCATTTGTTTGGCCTCATGAATGGTTGTGATGGAGTTGTTGACGTGTCCAACAATCTGACTCCTTCTTTGTGGCATTATGCCGGTTTTTGGTCCCAACTTGCTTGGTCTACATTTTGACCTTATTCTAGCTCCGATCCTTTTGATCTTTGCGTGAATCAGTGGACGTTTCGTGCTTGGAGATCTTTTCATTGATCTTTCATCCTTGTATGATGAGGCAATTACTATCACACATTGTCTAAGTATATGTATTTATCTCTTTCTCTCAAGAGTCAAATCATTTGAATTTATTGTGGAGAATCCATTTATACCCAAATTAATTTCATGAAATGATGTGTCACATGTGCTAAAAACATTATGAATATGTTTATGAGAATGCTTGATGTCATTGATAAAATATCGAGCAAGTAAACAAAGTTCAATTTATTCAAAAATATTTCAAAAGAAGCCTTGTAAGCAAAGTAGCTAAATGCTAATTATTACAGAATCTTCCCTCATGTTAGTCCTCCCTAGATGTATCAATGGATTCGAAGTGTTCCATCTTATCCGCCTTCTCAAACACTTCTTGGTAGCTCAAGAAGATGTCTGACCCAAACTTGTTCTTGTATGATGGCAGTGCACCGTCCAGTAGCTTGGTTATCATCTCTGGTAGAGTTAAGCGAGCCCGAAGCCTGACTTGTGTGGCCATCCAACGTGCATAGTAGGATTGGAAGCTCTCACCCTGCCTTTGCCTTATAGCCTCCAGATGTTGCATTGTGGTTTCCATCTGAGAGTTGAAACCATAATGCTCCAACATAGCTTGAGCGAGGCTATTCCAATTGGTAGATATGTCTAGTGGAAGGTGGCTGTACCATTCATTGATCGGGTGGCCTAAGGTGACGACGAAGAGCTTAACCATCATTCAGTCGCTGACCCTCAATGCTCTCATCACCATTTGATAATGCATCAAGTGAGCGCGCGGGTTACCCGATCCTACATACTTCTCAAACTACAGCATTGCGAAGTTTGGGGGTAAGCTATCTTCATCCCCGACTGTCGGTTGTGCAAGGTACGTGTTCCTTAGGTGACCATAGTGAATGGCTAAGAACTATTGCCATAGTTCCGCCATTCCAGGTTGTTAGAGGATGGCGTTCCCTGCGCTTGGATAAGAGCCATATTGCCCTTGGGGATATGCTGTAAAATGGGGCAGTTGAGGTGCCTAGAGCTGTGAGGTAACCGACGTACTCCATTTGGGAATAGGCTGTTGGGTCATTCCTTGGTAGAAAGCCCTGGTGTAAATGCTGGCTGGATAAGATGACTTTATCCTACCCCGAATTAGGCAGTAAGAGGTAGGGGCATCATGAGTGAAGTAGGAGGTCCCCCTGTCAGATTGACATTGTTAAGGGTGACCTCCGGGCTGGACACTACATTCGGGGTCCTCCCGATGTGTTGGTGAATGAGCGTAGCTAGCTGTTCACTGTTGGCAAAGGCGTTTATGGCAGCTGCAATCTCGGCGCTCATCGACGACTGCTAAGAATTTTATCCCGTATGGACAGGGTGATCTTCCCTCGCACCTTCTCCTTGTGGATTGGCCATAATAGTGCATTGAACTGAATCTGAGTCCGAACTCGAGTCCTCACTTGAGTTAGTGTACGGAACCCCCTCCAGATTGGCCACAATTGGGGAAACGCAGACCAGGCGAAGAGCAGGCCTCTTCCAAGCCCCTTTGACATAAGAGCAGAATATTAGACCGTGTATGTAAGATTCATGATATGATTCATGGTGCGGGTAATGCATGAAATTTTTAATGTTATGGCTGCATTCACAAGGGGTTAGCATGCCATGATGTGAAATAACATGTATGTCAATCCATTTGAAACAAACAGGTTAGCCGTTAAGAAAAAATGAAAACATGTGGGGAAGAAAATCCAACAACGGGGGTTGGATTTGAGATTTGTACAATATCTATGTGATATTGTAACATGAGTGATGTAAGTGAGTTGACTAAGCTACCTATGTGGTAATAGGCCAATGGTTTGAGGTTTTGCACTATGACCAGGTCTCATAGAATGAGGAGGTCAAAATTATTTCGGGTAAGCGGTGTGACATATCCTAATAAAATGAAAACAACTACCGTATGTGGCTACCTAATGAATGATTTGGTTATTTTGCCCAATTTGGGTGGAGTTTCGGATACCTATGTGGTCATCACTATTTGAGGGTATGTGGTGATTCGTGAATTATTGCCTTATGTGGATGAATGATTTGGGTATGAGGCGTATACCCTTGAAGATTTGGTAAGGTAAGGCTTTTGAAGCAAGTTTACCTTGTGTGGGCTTAGGTTAGAACATCAACTAGGATATCCTTTACTGTGGGAAAAATGGTTTTGGGCCTGTATTTGCCCCGTTTGGGCTTTTGGTGTGTATAACTACCCCGAAAGGGCTGTGAATTAGATGTCGAGTGGACATCTCATGGGTAATGCGATGGAAATGTTATTGCCCTTTACAAGTTAAGTGTCGAATGTCAAGTGGATATCACGCAGTAAAAGAAAGGTATATTTTTCATGTACAGGCTAGTAGCGGGATGTCAAGTGGACATCTTACTGAAAAGGGGTAAGTGATGTCCCTAAGTGGTTTTATGTTGTCCTAGGGTGACACGATCTATAGTGTCAACTGTGCCTAAGTGTATGTGGTATCATGATAATGTAATATGTACATTTAATATTATGAGTGTGTGCATTCGAGTGTCTGCACAAAAAATTCGTGGTTAGTATGACATTTGTACAATGACAAGTTGAAAGTAGTATACAAGTAGCACATAGCATGCAAGATCATATCTTCCAACCATACAACTCCCGCGTGTAGGGTTTTTGGCTAGTCTCTATCCTAAGTTTGGTTCATCTTAGGATTATGAAGATACTAAGGAGCACACCTGCAAGAAAATATAATGCATGATCGCATGTTTGGGTAACACCCTAGGGAAAATGCCTATGGTTTATTTACATCAAGGTTACGAATGGGTTGTTCATTTAGAAGGTTCTTGTTGCACTAAAATACACTCCAAGCCTCTCCCCAAATGGGTTGAGGGAGGTACATGCCCTATGGCAACAAGTGCTCCACCCGCTCGAGTATGATATTTTCTCAGGGAGGTAGATTAGTACAAGAAAGAGCTTCGCGGTAATAGGGGTACCTTAGACTTATGAACTAATCCCCTCTATTGCAATGCGTTATTTATGAATATGTCATAATTAAGAGAAAATGGAATAATGTGATCAATAATTTTTGGCACTTATCCAAAATCTAAAACCTTTGAAAAAAACAAGTTTTAGAAAAATCCCCAGCAGAGTCGCCACTGTGAGCGGACGACACAGAGCGGTGGGCCGAGAGCACGCGAAATGAGAAGGCACAGTCCACCGGGGTGTTTGAAAATAGGTGCGCCGGGTCGGGGACTCGGGAAAAAAGGTTGAAAGAGAAAAAGGTGAAAACGTTTTAGATCGGTTCGAACCCGAATCCGCCATCTCTTAGTGTGGAGTTGCCACCTGGATTAGCCCTTTCCAGGAATTAGAGTCTTGTGAGGCTTAACGTCTGGGGGACGACCCACCAAGACACAAAGATTCGGGTCCGGGATAAGTTACTTATTTCTTATATGATCACATTATATTACATTTACAGAAAACCGTATTCTCTTAGTTATGCATATTCACACTTAGGTCATTTTTAGACTTTATATGCATGATTCATGCATCGAAATATAATAAAACATCCACAATGCAGAATAATAAACTATTCACAAGATATTAAATAAATGCAGAAAGTAAATGCAGCAAATAAAAATTACAAGGCTTCCAAAAATCGGGGGATGCAACCGCCCACTACCCTATTAATTACATTTTCCGTGAAATATGTGCAATACCCGAAGGAAAATTAAAATCCTAAACATACATCTAACATGCATCCACAAAGATTAGCACATGGGATATCACGTATGCTCGATTTGACTTTAGCGAGGCCTGTGTGGCCTAATTAAAACATTGAAAATTTTAAAGTTGTTAATTTAAATAAAAATAGTTCATTTTTATTTACACTTATGTTGGTCAATTTTATTAGTGAAAATGACCGCATGGTAAAAGGTGAGGTCTATTATCTGGGAATATATTTTATTCCCTTCGCAGGGGTATTCTAACATGCAAAAATAAAAAAAAGAGAAATAAAAGATGAAGAAGAAGAATATTACAACATTTACAATAATAAGGAATAAAAATAATTCCTAGGTCCACAAATAAAATCAGAAGAAGATGAAAGTAGATGAAAGCATGAAATTCGCAACTCTAGGAACCCAGAGGCTTACCCTTGCGGTATGAATCCACTTCGGCATATCCGTTCAGCCTTTGGAAGTCCTCCTCGTCCTTTAGTTTAGGTGAAATTGTTGATGTAAAAGTCCAAAAAATCATCGTTTAATTCTTGGAATTTTAGTATAATTTAATTGAAAAATACGTGATTATTTATCCCAAAAGATGATCAAACTCAGGTTCTAAATTTATTTTAGACCCGAGAATATCTGAGGATTTAAGGAGAAATAGATGAAGAAAATTAAGACAAAAGAAGAGATTTGGGATCCGAAAGTGTTTTGGATTCGAGAAAAAAAAATAGAAGAAAGTAAGAAATATTGTTTGTATATTTTTATCTGAAAGAGAGGATTTTTCTCTCTGAATTTCCGAGCCCCCGATTATCGAAAAAGACCCGACTATTTATAGGAGAAATTCCCGAAAATCCAAAAAGGTAAGTTTTTCCGGCGAGGGTCTCACCGGAAAAAAGTTTGGCGAGGCTCCTCGCCAACTTTGGCTAGGCCGCCTCGCCTCGCCAAGTTTGGCGAGTGGCGAGGCTCCTCGCCAAGTTTGGTGAGGCTGCCTTGCCAACTTTGGCGAGGCTACCTCGCTACTTTAGTGAGGCATGCCCTCGCCAACGAGTTTGGCGAGGGCTGCCTCGCCCAACCTTGGCGAGGTTGCCTCCTCTCCAAAGCTCATTTTTTGGCGAGGCCTGCCTTCAGGCTTGGGATTTTTTTTTATTTTTTATTTTATGTATTTTCATATTTTTTAATAAAATTAAATAATTCAACGACAAGGACTCCCATTTGAAGATAGTCGGATGGTCAAAAAAATGTGATTTGAGGATAAATATCTCGAAAAACCGTCATTATTGAATGCATGAGCTGGTACAAAATCTCGTGCTCACAACGAGACAATCCGAAAAATAGGATTTGTGTCAAACACTAATGAGCCCTGTGTATATAAGAATGCTAGTGGGAGTGAGATCATTTTCCTTATATTATATGTCAATGACATATTATTAATAGGAAACGATATTCCTTTTCTTCAGACAGTTAAGTCATGGTTGTCGAAGAAGTTCTCTATGAAAGACCTTGGAGAAGCATCTTTTATACTTCGGTATAAAGGTCTACCAAGATAGATCCAAAAGGTTTCTAGGTCTTTCGCAAAGTACATACATACACAAGGTTTTGGCTAGATTTAACCTTGAGCAGTCAAGAAAGGGTTATCTCCCAATGTCTCATAGGATTAACCTTTCTAAATTTGAGTGTCCGAGAACAAAAGAGAAGAGACTAAGCATGAATGGAATACCCTATGCCTCATCGATAGGTTCCATCATGTATGCTATGGTATGCACTCGGCCTGACGTCTCACGTGCGTTGAGCATCATGAGCTGATTCCAATCTGACCCAGGTGAGAAGCACAAGATGGCCGTTAAAATTATTCTCAAGTATTTATATAGGACTAAGGCCTTGTTCTCTTCAACTTCTAAAAGCTAAACTGAACTAAACTTAATTGAAATGAACTTAACTGAACTTAGCTTAACTTAACTTATTTTAGTGTAAATTTATAACTATACATAGCTAAATTTAACTAAACTGAACTTAAATGAACTTAACTTAATTGAACTTAACTTAACTTAACTTAATTGAATTGTAGTTGAAGAGAACAGGGCCTAAGGATATGTTTTTAGTATACGGAGAAGGTGATCTCACTTTGAAGGGATACACTGACGTGAGTTTTCAATCCGATAAGGATGATTATAAGTCCCAGGCAAGTTATGTGTTTATGTCAAATAGAGGGGCAGTTGTTTGGAAAAGTTTCAAACAGGATACAACTGCCGATTCAACCATAGAATATGAGTACATAGACGCTTCAAAAGCGACTAACCAAGCTATCTAGCTTAAGGGATTTATTGGTGATCTCTGTGTTATGTGAAACATTGTAAATCCAATAGCGATCTATTGTGATAATAATGGGGCTATTATTCAAGCAAAGGAACCACAGTCTCGTCAGAAAAAAGATATATACTTAGAAAATACCATCACATTTAGGAGATAATAACCAAGAAAGATATAAATTTAGAATACATCCCAATGGATCAGAATCTAGCGAATGGGCTAACTAAGCCATTAACTCAAGTTAAACATGACCAGCATGTTAACGAGTATGGCATGAGGCACATGGACAATTGGCTCGAGTGCAAGTGGGAGATTGTTAGACATGATGTATTCCCTAGAGGCAATTAGGGTGATATATCTTTATTAGCTATAATATATAAACGATTTCGAATTATTATTAATAATAATTAAGGCATCTTTGTTGTTTATCAATGCTTTCATTTTATTTATGTATCTCGCTAGTATCATGTATGTATAGTATTAAATATGTATATGTGCATTGATAGGACAAAGTCCGCAACTACTCCATAGTGTAAAAGTGCGTGGACATAATGGGAGCTATGTGGTGTGAGAACTGCACATACGTGTTAGTATGAATAGTCTAAATAACCCTAGTTATAGTTTCATTGAGACTGGACATCAATGGAGCGGACAGACTAGCATGTGTAGGCTTACTCCATGGATTAGATCCAAGTAGCCAATCTAACAAGCTGAAGGTGGTACCTTGAGTTAACACATGAATGTATTCAGGTATTACATTGGAGACCGCTATAAGACAGACACTCAGAAATAACTATATCCATGTGTTAGTATCATGTCTTATTGCAGTAGTAGTACAAGTATCCTCAAACCTAAGATACTGGTTACCTTGTGTAGGAGTTGCTATACTTTGGGTCATACTTATTCATACACTGGCGATCAGGATGACACGAGTGATTACGGGTATAGTGATGATAACATGTTGGTAAGCCGAGTAGTCAAGATGGGATCCATCGCTCCTGATATAGTGATATAATGGGAGATGTACCTTAGGGCCCCTTATTGAAGTGACACACTCATAAACCTCTGATCAGAGTATAAGATTGATAGAATAGGTTTCTAGTTAATCTTGATGCATAATGGCTGAGTGGTGTTCTTCGTGAACAAGTCTAATTCCAGGATAGCTATAGCTATTACATGAGCTAATACTTAATCCAAGCTCAATAAACTAGATGGTACTTAACCTAATGGATGGAGTGTATTATATTGGTTACTACTGCAGAACCGGATCAAGTCACAAACAAGTGATGTTCCAAGTATCGAGGGATCATACGCCTTTGCTAGAAAGCCCATTTGATCATCTGGAGCTATCGGGTTCCATATCGATCTGGAATACTAAGCCTAAAGGTTCCCGGATCGAAAGCCAAGTTTAGGTTAACCTCTAGAGGATCTATACTTTGGGATCCTATAAGGTCACACACTTTGGGTCTTTATCAGACTAAGTAAAGAACCTATAGATTGGGTCTATGCCAAAAATATAAGTTATCGAATTCGTTAGAAGAATTATTAATTGGTTGGACCGAATTAACAATTAAAGAGAATAAAGAAATAATAGACAAAATTTACATAGAGCGGAGCAAGGGAATTTTTCCCATTGTGAGTTGGCCCCAAACGAACACGGGTTGTTCGAAGTGGGGCCAGCGCTACTACTAGCTCATGGGGTAAGCCTGCCCGCATTAGCGGGTTGCAAGCCCGACTGCCCATGGCAGCTCTTGCGCAAGCTTGCAATTCAAGCTCGTAAAGGCTTGCCTTGTGTGAGCGGGTGACACGGAGAGGTGGGCCGAGAGCGCGTGGAAGATGAGAGGCACAGTCCACCGGGGTGTTTAAAAAAAAGGTGCACCGGGTTAAGGACCCGGGAAAAAGGTTGAAAGAGAGAGGGCGAAAACATTTAAGATCGGTTCGAACCCGAATTCACCATCTCTTAGTGTGGAGTCGCCACCTGGATTAGCTCTTTCCAAGAATTAGAGTCCTATGAGGCTTAACGTCCAGGGGACGACCCACCAAGATACAGAGATTTGGGCCGGGATAAGTTACTTATTTCTTATGTGATCACATTATATTACATCTACATACAAACGTATTTTCTTAGTTATGCATATTCGCACTTAGGTCATTTTTAGAGTTTACATGCATAATTCAAGTATACCAATATAATAAAACATCCACAAAGAGGAATAATAAACCATCCACAAAGCGGTAAGTAAATGCGGAAAATAAAATTACAAGGCTTTCAAAAATCGGGGGATGCCCGCTACCCTATTAATTACATTTCCTCGAAAATATGTGCAATACCCGAAGGAAAAAATAAAAGCCTAAACATACATCTAACCTGCATCCACAAAGATTAGCAAAAGGGATATCACATATGTTCGATTTGATTTTAGCGAGGCCTGTGTGGCCTATTCAAAACATCGATGATTTTAAGTTGTTATTTTAAATAAAAATAGTTCATTTTTATTTACACGTATGTTAGTCAATTTTATTAGTGATTTCTGTTATCTGGGAATATATTTTTTTCCCTTCGTGGGTGTATTCTAACATAAGAATAATAAAATAATAAAAAAGAATAAAGATGAAGAGAATTACAACATTATTTACAATAATAAGGAATAAAAATAATTCCTAGGTCAAAAATAAAAATTAGAAAGAAATGAAGCAGATGAAAGTACGGAATCCGCAGTTCTAGGAACTCAGAGGCTTACCCTTGCAGTATGAATCCACTTTGGCGTATCCGTTCGGCCTTTGGAAGTCCTCCTCGTCCTTTAGTTTAGGTGAAATTGGTGATGTAAAAGTCCAAAAAATCTTCGTTTAATTTTTGGAATTTTAGTGTAATTTAATTGGAAAATACATGATTATTTATCCAAAAGATAATCAGACTCGGGTTCTAAATTTATTTTAGACCCGAGAATATCTGAGGATTTAAGAAGAAAAAATATGAAGAAATTTAAAATCCAAAAGTGTTTTGGATCCAAAAAAAATTAGAAGAAAAGAAGAAATTATTGTTTGTATTTTTTTATCTGAAAGAGAAGATTTTTCTCTTTGAATTTTCGAGCCCCCGATAACCGAAAAGACTCGACTATTTATAGGAAAATCCCAAAAAATCCAAAAAAGGTAAGTTTTTCTGGCGAGGGGCCTCGCTGGAGAAAATCTTGGCGAGGCTCCTCGCCATGTCCTTGGTGAGGCTTACCTCACCAAGCTCTTGGCGAGGCCTGAGGTCTCGCCGAGAGCTTGGCGAGACTTGCCTCGCCAAGTTTGATGAGGCTCTCGCCAACGAGGCCTGCCCGGGATTCAGTCCCCCTGGGTTTTCATTTTCGAATTTTTTGTGTATTTTTTATATTTTTTAGTTAATTTTTGAATTAAAGTCCTTTTAAATTCAAAGACGAGGAAGACTCACATTTGAAGATCGTCGGACGGTCAAAATTATGTTATTTGAGGATAAATATCCCGAAAAGTTGTCATCATTGAACGCACGAGCTGGTACAAAATCCCGTGCTCACACCTTGCTTAAAGGCTCGTGGGTTAGCCAGCAGGTCATTGTGACCTGCGCGGCTAACCCTCTAAGGTGGGATGGGTTATTCCCATCCCACCTAGTGTTAGAGGGGGAGTCTAACACTCTCGCTTTTCCCTATATATAGGCCTCCCCTCTCATTATTCTCAACACACACATACACTCTTCAACTCAGCTTTTCTCTCCGAGTTCGACATCTCTCTCTTCGTTCATTATCCGAGATCCTCCACGAGTTTCTCCAAACAAACGAAGAATTCTTTTGAAGGCTCTTTCTAAAGTGAGCCTTCTCGATTTATTTTCGTGTTGGTCTTCGAGCGGTCTAGCAGCTGCTGTTTACTAACTGGTTCTTCCTGAACGAGGTTTTTGTTGGTGAAGATCCATGTGGATCAATCATAGAGGCTCTCCTAGTTTGGAAGTTCATGCTAATGAAATTCTGCCAATTTACTCTAAGGGAAAACCGTCTCCAAAAGAGAGAAAGCACGCATCAACTAGTAATGCTTTAAACTTAGATGCTAGGTTTCTTTTATAAGCTTTATAAACCTAAAAGCATCTATGGAACATTTTAACCTAGATTATATCAATCATGGCATGCTTAGAGATCCTTAAGTTAATTTTAAGTTTTGAAATTCCATCTTGCAATGTTTGCATGTTCAATTACTATCTTGATTAACCAGCAGAATCTTAGGCTTGCGCCTCGCCAAAGCTCATAGGGTGTCTTCTCAAGAATTGAGCGAATTAAAACCCGATTCAAGATATAACAGGTTGTGTTAAAAGCTTCTCCCCAAAAGTACTTTTGTAGATTGTTATCACTCAACATAAATCGAGCCATCTCAACTATGGTTTTGTTCTTCCTTTCTACAGCCCCATTTTGTTAAGTAAATGAGCAAAAAAGTTATGGTCAATACCATGTGTTGAATAGAATTCTTCAAAAAGGAAGTTCTCGAATTCACGTCTATGATCACTTCGGATTCTACTTATTTTAGTTCCTATTTCATTCATTATCCAATTACTGAGGTTCACAAAAGATTCAAAAGTTTCATCTTTGCTACTTAGCAAGACTACCTAAGTGAATCTCGTGAAGTCATCCACAACCACCAATGAAAATCTTTTACCACACATGCTCATAGGCTGAACTCGGTTGAAAAGATCTAGGTGGAGGAGCTCCAACGGTCTCTTAATTACTACTTTATTAATTGACTTAAATAATTTCTTAACTTTCTTACCAAGCTGGTAATCGGAGCAAAGTTTATCCTTCTCAAAGCTGATACCGGGTAAGCCTAGAACTAGTTCCTTTTTACCCAGTTTGGACAGAATGTTCATATTAACATACCAAAGCCACAAATTATCCTCCTTAGATACAAGACAAACATTAGTGGAGCCCGGGGATAAATCAATCATATACAAATTATCAATTCTAGGAGCAAAAAGCATAGTTGAGTTAGTCTTACAATCAATAACTGAGCAACTTGCTTAGTCAAATGTAGCCTTTCTACCTTTATCACAAAGCTGAGCTACACTAAGCAAGTTGAACTTAAGTCCTTTGACCAGAGAAACCTCTTCGATTCAAGGAGAGACACCAACAGTGCCACAGCCCACAATCTTCCCTTTTTTGTTATTTCTGAAACCGACAATTCCATTTCTTTTGCGTTCCAATGAGATGTATTGGCTTTCATATCCCGTCATATACCTAGAACATCCACTATCCAAATACCACATTCCAGTATCATCAGTGGATCTTAGGCTCATTTGTAAAACAATTACGTTTTCTTAGTTACCCATGCTTTTGAGATAGGTCCTCCTTTGTTAGCAATGCTTAAATTAGACTAGTTGTACTCTTCATAATAACCATTTTTATGTCTACAAAGAATTGTAGCATGTGTTTGCCACAAAAGCCACACACCTCTTTTACTTTGGGTTGGCTCGCTTTCTTCTTTTTAGAGGAATTCTTCCTCTTAGAATTACAAGTTTGGTTACTCGAAGTTGGACTATTAGCTAGAGGAGGAACCCATTTCTCTTTTAAAGTGTTATCTCAGTAGTTAACTCATCTAATCGCTTAGTGAGCTTGTGTATGACATTCATGATACTCAGCTTTTTCTTGAAGAAAGCAGATATCAAGAGATAAGGAAGCGATAGTATCTTCCTAATCTTCACTTCTCCTTACTAGCTCCTTAATGTTTTTCCCTCACTTGTTAGTCAACTTCATAACATCAAAGAGTAACTGTGTGAACTCTTCCATAGAAAAAGGGATTTCAGAATGTACCTCAACTTGTGAGTTTTTCCCCTTATTACGCTCAGCTTCAGAGTCAGTAGCGGATTGGTTGCTCTTGGAAGTAGATTCTGAGATCTCACCCCTTTGATTCTATATCGCCATTAAGCGGAGGTTGGCAGAATTTGTAGCTTCATCTAAGGATGAAGATTCCTTGAAATCTCTCCAAGTGGTAGTAAGTTCCTCATTCTTCTTTGTAAACCTCTTCTTATATCTATCCTTCTTAGTCTTTAGACCGGATGATTGAATATGGCTTTTTTGCCACACCAAAGTACTTCTTTGTTGTGTTCCTTCTTGGGTCCTTCCTCAGCTCCTCACTGGTGCTGAGTTGACTTGTTTTTAGCAAGAAACTTCTTCTTGTTAAATTTCCCATCCTTCTTCGTGAAGCACTTGAATTGCCTTGTTAGAAGGGCTATTTGCTCATCCGAATCGCTGTTGGAGGATTCTTCTAATGAATCAGCTTTTAGGATAATAGCTTTACCCTCTCTTTCCTTGCATTTACTCCTTTTGGAGTCATCAGTATATTTTCTCAAGGACATTCCTGCGTTAGCAAGGTGCCTATAAGCTCATCATAACTATAGATCTTCAGATCATGAGCCTCTTCGATTGAGCTCTTCTTGGCATCCCACTCTAAGATAAGAGTGCGAAGAATCTTCTTCACCATCTCTTCCTCGGTGAACTCCTTGCCTAATTTCTTCAATTCATTAATGATATAAATGAACTTAGTATTCATGGATTGAAACCCTCGATGGCGCCCATTTGGAACATCTCATACTCTCACAGCATGATATTGATCTTCGACTATTTGACCTTGTCAGTTCCCTAGTAGGTGACCTCCAACTTCCTCCAAATATCTTACTCTGTCTCGCAGCCTGAGACTATTGAACTTTGTAAGATCTTGCGCACAATGTAAGTAATTGATGGCTGCAACATTCTCTTTGAGAAGTCAGTGTCATCATAGTCTTCTGGATCAACTAGGACTCTTTCCCCATTCCTCACAATCGAAAGAATCCTAGGGCCAAGCTCTATAGTGAGCCATGCTTGCATCTCTGTGACTATATGTAGTTTTTCATTCTATTTTTCCAAAACGTTTAATGATATCCATTAAACACAAGAGTCCTGGTTACAGATATTCCTCTTTTAAGAAGTACCATTCGTCCTGAGCTAGAGCTAAAGCTATTATAAGCCATTTTGGATCTTTAACTCAAAGACTGTGAGTTTATAAGTTGAGCAATTGCTCTGATACCACTTGTTGATCTGAAATAGCTTAATATGAACAATAAAGGGGGGTGAATGCTTTACTTAATACTTTTTAGATTTTATAAAAGTTCTTTTCCAAGCTTAGTTTTTAGATGAGTGCTGAGTGAAATGAGCTGAGCTGGGTCTAAAAACTATAAACAGATCAGCTTCACTTGTATAGTTTATCTTCAATCGCTGCTGAGTACTTTACTCAGCTCGGATTGATTTTTAAGAAAAACATGTAAAACTGAGAGAAGATGAATGATAAAAATGCAATAAAGATAAGTGACAAAGGCTTGAATTATAACACCTGAGATTTTATCCTAGTTCAACCCCTAGCCTACCTCCGGTCCCTAGATTCCTTTCCGAGCTTCAATCCACTATTGTTTTCCTTCCTTCTTTAGGCGGATAAGCCTTTACAATAGGTAGACATAATTACAGAAAGTAAATTTCTTTCTAATTACCACTCAAACAAAATGTGGGTACCCTTCCCAAACTGTCTCTTAGATTTGTGAAAAGAAATTGTGAACAGAGGATTTCAACTTATAGAATACGTTGAATCCTCTATAGTGATAAATCTTAAATTATGTCTCTATTACAAACATATTGGAAGCTTGGCATTTGCTTTGATTGCTTGATTTGGAAATTCTAAGAGCTAGGAATATTTGAATAGAGATTCAACTCTTTAAGAAATTCAAGGTGATTCACCGAGTTTGAACGTCTACTTCAGTCTTCTATTTATACTTGAAGTTCTTTGAAGTAGCCATTGCAAACTTCTTATTCAAATTTTCCCCTTTGAAACAAATTTCAAGACGTTTAGAGGCAGAGATTTCGCGCGAGATTAATCCGTTAATCTGAATGCGTCAAAAACTCATTTCCTTCTAACAATCCGATCTGATAGAGAGGTGCGCGAGATGCAATGTGAAATTTTATGAATGGTTGACTTGTTGATGTTGCTGATGTTGTAGAGATGCGCGGAGACATTGAGAAACGGCTCATGTTAGTGGATACCTTTTATCTTGGACTTTAGCGAGGAATCTCTAACATTCCGTACTGACACCTTTTTGTTGTCAGGACCACTTGAATATCTTCTTTAATTTCAGCGCCTTTTCTCTTGAAAAGCATCAAAGGAATTTTTCGTTCCTCACAGAAACCGTTAAACGCATTTGTGTCATTAATTTCAAGTGTCAAAGTTACTCAGCTTTTATAAATAAAAGCTAACTCAGCTTCACTGATTCTATATCTTGTAAACTATGTAATACTAGGCTGACTCACTTTTCTTATTCTAAGTCATAACTTAATTAACTACTCAATAAACTGAGTTGTTTTTCCTTAAACACACTCAAGCAAACTTGATTAATTAAGAGTCAACTTAGTGCTCAATTAATTTAACTATCCTAACTAGTTTGTTATTTTCAAAATGTTTAAGTACTATGAAGTACTATTAACTTGGATTCAACAACTCCAAAATGGGGAATGGTCAAGTCCAACCATTCCTCATATGGTATATCCCCACAATGGGATTCCTTATATTTGGGGAACTCCATTTTTGGGAATGATTATTATAATAGTATAATTTTTGTTTTTGATTTTTTTTAATTCATTTGTTACTTTTTTTATTATAGGGAATAGAAATGATGTAAAGAAATTAACATAATAATCATAAAATAATATTACTTTATGGGAATTTTAAATGGGGAATATAAAATGGGGAAGATGGTTGGAGTAAAAACACCGTAGATCTTGCAAAATAGAGTTTGGGAATTGAAAATGGGGAAAATGGTTGGAGTTGCTCTTATGCCTCTAAATTGCAGAATATTTATTAAATTATGCAAATAGGTCGACAATTTAATGAGTAACGATATTTTACCATGAGCCTAAATGATATGCAAGATCTTGCTTTCAGTAACGTTGTTAACCTGAGCAAAACAGTGAGAATCTCTTCAACATATATCCAAATTCATTTTAAGTCTCGATGACAGAGTTCTTGACTGAAGCAGCGGAGATAACCAGATCGACCAATCGATCGATGAATGTTTGAGTGATAGCGAATTTAGCTACACTAGTGGTCAAAAGAAATATGAGATTGCCAATAGTGGTGGAGAGAGATAGAGGAAGAGAGAAAGGCTTACCGTTAGAAGCACCGCAATCAAAGATGGATTCAACGCTAATTTAGCCAATCACATCAACTAGATTGAAGCAGATCAATCGTGGAATAGTTCTTGTGGCACTAGCAGGTTCGGTCTAGGCTTGTCATCAAAGGTGAAGGGAACTCACAAGATGATAAATCCTCAGGCATTGCCGTCGGAATCGGAGACGGATTCATATGATAGGGAAGAAGGTGAGCAAGAGAGACAAACCAAAATAAAAACTCGTTGATGGTTGAAGTGATTTGGCATGTATGGAGAATAATTGCTTTGAAAGGTTGAGATCTAAAACTTTTAAAAGAAATAGCGATAAGAGCAAAAATGAAAACCTAAAATACGGCATGATTCCCGAATTATTTTTCCTAAATATGGTAAATTTCAGAATGCCCTATTTCCAAACTGATGGGATTAGTCCTCGTGTAGATTGAGGAATCTTGAAAAGAGATCCACTAGGCCAAAGCGTCACAGGTCTGTTTCACTAGGCCTGCCTGAAACACTTAGGTCTCTTCTTCTATGAGTTGGGGTTGAACACATATTTTAATATATATTTACATCCTATATTTTAACTTAATCAAATTCTATGAACCAAATATTAGATCAAATGTGATTAATAGTAAATTTGGGCAAAAAAAATATTGAAGTACAATTTATTTAAATATAAAAGCCAAAGTAAAAGTTGGAAAACATAAAAAAAAATAAATTGTGGAAAGTTAGGGGCCAAGAGGGATGTATATCCTTCTACACTATGAATAAATTTGCTAACAAATAATTATACATGAAATCGTGATCAATAAAAGAACCAAGTCCATGTTATCTTCAACTACAATTCAATTAAGTTAAGTTCAGTTCAGTTAAATTTAGTTCTATTCAGCTATGTGTAGTTATAAATTTACACTGAAATAAGTTAAGTTAAATTAAGTTCAGTTAAGGCCCTGTTCTCTTCAACTACAATTCAATTAAGTTCAGTTAAGTTCAACTATGTGTAGTTATAAATTTTTACTAAAATAAGTTCAGTTCAGCTTTCAAAAGTTGAAGAGAACAGGGCCTAAGATTAGTTTAGTTTAGTTTACCTTTCAGAATTTGAATAGAACAGAGCCTAACACGCATGAAATTAAGGAACTGATAATGCAATAAAATTATAATCAAGGGTCATTTGGTTCACTTGCTTAGAGTATTAAACGTTAAAGTAAATTTTTTTTTTTAATCTAAAACTGCTACAAATTTCTGTTTCAAACACTTGAAATTATTATTTAATGTTCAAAAGAAAAAAAAACAGTATACATGTCCATAGATTTCAAAACGCCCACTATATATATTGGAATTAAAGTTGTGAATTATGCATCAGATTGAAAAAGATAGTATGGAGGTGCCTTGTCCAATTGAAATAGATAGAGAAAAGAAACTTTCCATAGAATTATACGTATATATTGATGTGGATATCTGATTTTGTTTGACATATACTTGATTGTATTGAAGTTAACTTTATTGATTGATTATCCTGTTTAAAAATATTCCAATTTCTTAGGATGCTTTTGAATTGTGAATGTAGGTTGATTTTAAATAGAAAGCCGTGAACTGATTAATTAATATAATAAACCTGGCTAGCAAAATTTTTTCCTTTTTCAAAAAGAAAAAAACTGAGAGCAAAAAGTTATTCAAGTAATGTCTTGTTAAGAAATTTAAAAATCACTAAGCACTTATCAAATGACTAAGTTTCTGGAACTTAGGCGAGAATAGTTGGAATTTAGGAAGAATGGAAATTAATCAAATTTATATTTTATATATTTTTTAATTTTTATGAAAGATATATAAATTTTATTAATATGTAAATTATATTTTATTAAAATATTAACAAATAGTATTAAATAATTTTTATAAAAATAAAACACATGAAATCTTAATGATACTTTAGTAATAAAAACTATTAACTATACTTATATGAAGAAAATAAACGATTAATGATTTTTTGGATTACCCCAATATTATACTCGTCTGTTCCGAATTTCCAACATCCTCTACCATATAAATCAATATTTAAAGAAATTGCTAAGTGCTAGTTCTGCAGCTAAGGTTTTTGGGATTGCCGGAAAAATTTGTGCTTTACTAATTTACTTTCAAAAGAACTATATTTTACATGGAAAATTTTGGATGAGTTTATTTGGTTGAAATTAAATTACTTCTTATGGGTTTGTAAAAATGTGAGAGAAACAAGGTGGGCTGTTACTCATATGAGAGAAATGATCCAAAGTCATTTATAGTGCAAATTGTCTGATCCCCCCCCCCGGCCCCCCCCACCCCATATCTAGTTGCCATATATCACGATTTTTATATGTATTTGGTTGATGATGAATCTAAAACCTTTTCTAAAGCTATTTCATCTTCTGAGTCAAAAATTTGGCTAGAAGCTATCAAAATTCAGCTTGATTCTTTTTTGAAAAATGGAACTTGGGTTTTAGTTTATTTGCTTCCAGGAGCTAAACGTATTGGTAGTAAGTGGATTTTCAAAATGAAACGTTTTCTTGATGGTTGCTAAAGGTTTTACTCAAAAGGAAAATATTGATTATTTTGATACTTGTGCTCAGGTGGCTAGAATTTGTTCTATTCGGATTTAATTGATTTAGCTTCAGTTTATAATCTTTTTATCCATTAAATGGATGTAAAAACTGCTTTTCTCAATGGTGATTTAGATGAAGAAATCTATATGGCGCAACCCGAGAGGTGTGTTAAACCTCGACAAGAAAGGAAAGTGTGTAAATTAATAAAGTCTTTATATGGTTTAAAACAAGCACTCAAACAGTGACATGAGAAAATTTGACCAACTTTTGATAAAATATGGTTTTTTTATCTCTTGATGTGGATAAGTATGTGCATACTAAAATAATTGATGGGATGCGATGATTATTTGTCTTTATGTTGATGATATACTTATTTTTAGTCTGAGTATTGACATTGTCAATAGAATAAAGATATTTCTATCATCAAAATTTGACATGAAAGATATGGAAGAAGCCAGTGTGATATATTGTATGAGGATTATAAGGAAGGATAATGACATCTTGTTGATACAAGAACATTATGTTGAGAAGCTTCTTCGGAAGTTTGAGTAGTATGATGTAAATCATGTGAATAACCCTTATGATCCTAATGTCCATTTGAAGGAAAATAGAGGTGATCTGGTGGCTCAATCCAAGTATGCACAAATTATTGATGTTTTGTTGTACTTGATGAATTTCACACGTCCCGACATAGCTTATGATGTGTGTAGACTAAGTAGATACACAATGAGTCTAAGTGATGATCATTGGGTAGCCATATTGAGGCTAATGAAATATTTGAGAGGTACCATGAATTATGGTATTCTATTTAGTGGAAAACTAGTTGTACTTGAAGGGTATAGTGATGCAAACTGGATCTCTGATTTAGATGAGACAAAGTGCACTAGTGGATATGTTTTCACCCTTGGTGGTGAAGCAATAACATGGAAGTCCAGCAAGCAAACCATCATAGAAAAGTCTATGATGAAACTTGAGTTTGTTACTTTAGAATTGACTTGTAATGAGGTTGAGTGATTGAGAAACTTCTTAGCAATTGTGCCTTTGGGATAAAACCTACATCAATATCGAGAAAAAAGACCTATAATGGAAAAAAATAGACATATACATCTCAGACACAACTTTGTGAAGCAATTGCTAAAAGATAGATGATATCTATAAATTATGTGAGGTCAAAAGTGAACTTGGCCGATCCTCTAACTAAACCAGTTGGACGAAAATTAGTCCAAGATACATCAAACAGGATGGGACTGAAGCCAATATGAAATTAGCAAAGATGATAAGTCAACTTATATGACTTGAGATCCCATGAAATAGGTTCAAAAGGTAATAATGAGTCTTTGTTAGTTTTGCTAGCACAAAATATGTTGTCCCAATCCCAAATGTGAGAAAGTTTTATATTGTATATTATGAGAGGATGAGTCTAAAGGACTTTTAATGAATTTCATAACTCTTATGAATATTGTATAAAGTTCAATATACACTTGATGAAATCACCTATCTAAGTGTGAAGTGGAGCTGCTTCTATGAGATAGTGGCGCTATCTCTAGAGCACTGATGGAAGACCACGCACACACGGCCTATTTGGACAAAACCATGTCGAAAAGATAGTGTACCTTGGTATAGTGCGATATGGTAAAATTCTTATTCAACAGTAGCGCTTATTTGGTTCAAGTAACTTTATGATTCACCAGATATTATGTGGATTGAACTTTATCTATCAAGTATTGGTTCAAATCCACAATATACCAATTTCATGCATTATATGTCAAACTTGAGATATCCATAAAATTTGTATTTGAAAATTTATTACAAACTTCTTTTGAAATTTATGGGGGATTATGTTTTACTAGCTTACTTTCAAAAAAACTATATCCCACATGGGAAATTTTGAATGAGTTTATTTGATTCAAATTAAAATGTTCCTTATGAGCTTGTAAAATTGTGAGAGAAATAAACCGGGATCTCACGTACATGAGAGAAATGATCCAAAACCATTTCTAGTGCAAATCGTCCGATTCCCCCGTGCGTGGGCGAAGCCCAGGCTCAGGAATTTTTTTATTGATTTTGTGGAGGAAATAATTATTTCCTAGAAATATTTTTATGACTTTTGGAATGCCTTACCTGGAGCTAGAAGAATTTAACTACTCTTAAATTCATAACTGTTTTGTGTTTAAATGCTCAATAGCCATTTTTTCCCAACAACCATATTTTTTTAATGTAAAAAACATTTGCCTTTAATACTGTTTTGCAACAATTATTTTTTCCTTGCCTATAAATACAATGCTTGTATTTTTTGTTTGATACACTACAAACTTTCTCTACCTTGAATTCTGGATATACTGCACTTCTGTTCCTATTATTGTTCTTCTTAAGATGAAGAAGTGGTTCAATCCTGGGAGAAACTACCAAGTATTCTTTGAGAACAGTGCTTATAACGGCTCCATTTACCTAACACAAATTTTTTTTGCTTTACTACTGCTCCCGGTTCTGTTTAGTTCACCAGTTTCAGCTGCACGTCCAATAAGGACTAGGCGAGGACTAATTAGGACTTAGCCATAAGATTGGAGATTTTTCATTTTCTTTTTATTTTTTAAAATATTAACATTATATATATGTGAATTATTGAATGAAAATATATTACGAAAAAATAATATCACAAGAAAAAAACAATGAAAAACATAAGATTTTTATTAATTCTCACGATGTTTAAATTTCTCTAAAAATATAAAATCTTTTATAAGTGCTTTACTTTAATCTGAAATATGTTAGGTCTCTTATTTTTTTTGTGAATTAGAACACATTATTTATTTGTTTAAGACTCGAAGTGAATCCTTAACGGACAAAACACTATAATGTATGGTAGTTTACTATATGATCTAATTTTTAACGGTTAAAAAGTTGAATTATAATCATTATAAATATTTTTTTTAAAACCTCCGGAAGAATGATGTGTCACTCCATTGGAAAAAGTTTGGAATGGATGAAAATTTCGGGACGAACGTCCCAACTAGGTTGATGCGTTCGCTTGTTTACAAAACACACAAACCTCTTTTTATTAAAAAGAGTGCGTCACAAAATGTGAATCACCCAATTAAATACAAAATTCATATACAAATTAATTGAAGAGCACACTCGAATCAATCAAGAGATCCGAAGCAGAAAATGAAAACGACTTATTCCTAATCTTAAAGAAAAACCAACAATGATAGATATTCGCAACGAACAAGTCTTCATGATCCTGAACTCCTTCAGAGACGAATTTGTTTCTCCTCTTCCATATGCTCCATGTGATAGAGAACTAAAGAGCCATCACAAACTCTCTCTTAGAGCCAGGTTTGAAGAGAGACCTCCAAAGCAACAGAAATTCATACGCTCGACCTGAGATAGGAGCTGAGATTCTGAGCCAATTAAAAGCTCTACACCAGATGTTCCAGCTTTCTTTACAAAATAAAAATAGGTGTTCGATTGACTCAGACGTTGGACAAAGGGGGTAAGTCGAATTGGAAAATGTAGCATAGCCACGTGATAGAAGTAATTCCTTGATTGTGATCCTCCTGTGAAATAAAAGCCAACCAAAGAAATGAATTCGCGGAAGCATACATGTGGATCAAATTAAGTCAACTGATACTTGAGGATTCAGCCAAGTGTCCTCGTCGAAGATTCCAATGCAAAAAGATGATGCTAGAAATCTTTTACTCGGACCAAAATTCCAAATAAAAGCATCCTTGTCACTAGGGAATGACAAAGGAAGAGATCCCACCAACATATCCTCGGAAACCAACGGAGAAAAAATAAATGGTGCTGCTGAAAAAACTACTTTTTCAGCTCAAAAAAATCTGTTTGTTCTCCTAATCGAAGTCTTCGCGCCCACAGCGGGCGAGCCAGCTCAGTGTCAGAGAATAGCTCCATACAAGTTCTATGAATTGAGCCACTTTTCCATTCACAAAGCTCTCATAAGTCAGGGAATAAATCCTTTAAGGGACCCCTCGATGTCCAATTGTCAATTGTCAAGCCAAAAGCACCCCGAGAATCCATTTCCCACTCGAACCATTGTGCTCTTAGTGAAAAAAACTCTAAAATCGCTCATTGCGGTAGCAGCATGATATTACGTCTCTCCAAATCGACGAGAGCTTAGAGTAGTTGCAATTGAGCAAGTCCCACCAGGAGGCTAAGCCATGTTTATTAGCGCAAAAAATTGCCTAAAGCGATTCATCTTCTCTATTATGTAGTCGCCAAATCCACTTAAGAAGAAAACTACAATTTGTCAAATTAAAATTGCGAATGCCCAATCCGCCTAATCACTACGGTAAATTAATAGTGTCCCAACTTACTTTACAAAGTCCATGGCTCTCCGAGTCTCCTTTCCAAAGAAAATTCCTCATAATTGACACTAATTTATTCTCCACCACAACCAGTAGTTTTAGAATTAATAGCATATAAATCGGTATAGAAGCGAGGACCGATTTGATCAAGATTTCCCTTCCTGCATAAGAGAGACACTTCCCTTTCCATGATGTTAAACGAATCTGAAATTTGGTAACTAACGCATCCCAACTTCCGATGTTCAAGCGCTTAAAGCTTAGAGGAGATCCGAGGTACGGATGGGAAATTTCTCGACTTTGCATCCGAGTTTCAATGCACATGATTCCACAGTAACACTATCTAAATTAATTCCAATTAAAGAGCTCTTGTGATAATTTATTTTCAATCCCGAAATCAATTCGAAACAACGAAGAATATGGATGAATGGCTTGATAAGAGAGGCGTCACCCGGAAGAAAATAAATCATGTCATCCGCAAATTGGAGCAAGGAGATGTCCGGAGAAGCCTCATCTAGCCTAAAGCCCGGTAGTAGACCTTCACGAATGCTCGTGTCAAAGAGCCGCTTAAGGCCCTCAACCGCAAGGACAAAAATGAATGGCGATAGCAGATCCCCTTGCTTTACACCTCTATTAATGCGAATCGGTTGGGCTGCCATTAATCGAAATAGAGGTTGTTGAATTAAAGCGACATCCCCTTATCTACGAAATCCATTTATGTTTGAAACCCATTTTGCTCATCACCGCATCAATGTACAGCCAAGAAATACTATCGAATGCTTTGTGAAAATCCAATTTCAATACGAAGCAGCCCTTGTGACTTTGGTGGGCCGAATGAATTACCTTGGAAGCTACAAATGAGCATTCGTGAATATTCCGATCCCGAACAAAGGGGAATTGATTACCGAAGATCAAATGAGGCATTACCGCCTTTAATCTCATCGAAAGGAGCTTCGTCACCACTTTGTATACCCCGTGAATTAGCGCAATAGGTCTGAAATTCTGAATTGAGCAAGACCCCGGAACCTTTGGAATGAGAACCGTATAAGACGATTTAATCGAAGAGGGGAGAGCCGCCGAATCATGAAATTTCCCAAATAAATCCATGAAATCATCCTTTAAAAAACTCCAAGCCCTCTTATAAAAGAAATGATTGAACCCATCCGGACCCGGGGCTTTATAAATATTGGTTTCATATTAAAACAAATGGTGTGCAATGGGGGAGTAAGTGGAAGTTTTTAAATCCAACATATTTGGACTAAAAGTGGGAATCTTGTCTTCTCAAATATTAATTAACTAAATTTAGTAGGATCACTAGTTTGTGAAAGATGGTGATTACTCCATCAAATTCAATTAGTCCATTATGATTAGTTATTATGTTAGTTATTAGTTGTTGTTGCTGATAATTTTTTATCGTTAAAATAAAGAAAAATAGTTATAAGAATTTGATCACAACTGTTAATTAACATCGAAAAAGCAACAAAATATATATTCTCGAATTTACTAAATGGACTCCTAGACTTTTGAACATCATTTTAGATTTGTCCCGAACTAATCCCTGATGTCCATAAATATTAAAAACACGCCCACTCTTTTAATTACATACACCATAATTATTACTCAGCACTTACCTAACACCAATCGATTTTATTTATTTTATATAAAATAAAATGTAAAAAAACGGTTCTTCTCTTCATTTAAAATTAGAAAAAGAGTCAAAGAGGTCTAATGCAACAAAAAAAATGGATTGAAGTTATGTTATACTCCCTACAAAGCTCCTACCTTTTTTCCCACTAAATATTTTTCATGTACTTATATAGATAATAATGAAAAAAAAAAAGTGATGATCACCGCCTTTTGAAAAATTTAAAAAGTGTGGGGTTATGAGTTCAAGATTCATAATAAACAAATTGAAAAAAAATTATTTCATATTATTCAAAAATAATAATAAAAAGTTTTAAAATCATGAAATTGACTAAATATTTTAAACCCTTACGAGATTTTTAGATGACATATATGGACTATTGAGATACTCAAATGCTAACAATAATCTCGAGATATAACTGCACTAATATTTATTTAGAAATTTCTAGCTTGATCAATGCAGAATAAAATAAATAATTAATTAGAAATGATATTCAGTTATAATATTAAAATATATGCAGAGTATCAGTTTTTTCACTTTTCGGATATCCATACTTTGATACTAAAATTATATTGACAAGTTGGGTGAAATGAAGCTGGTTAAATAATTAGAAAGGTAAAGAACTTTAACTGTAAGTTTCAAAAAATTATTTCAATAAATATATTTATAATTTAAAAAAAATTAAAGACTAATACTTTTCTTTAATTTTCACTAGGACTAGAAAAAGAAGTAAGAATAATAGGAACAAAACCCATCACAAATAACAATAATAATTGTTGGTGATGTTGGATTTACACATTCGGTTTGAGGTTTTAGGGGGTGAGTGACTTTAACTTGATTAGATTTGATTACTTAAAAATTTGATTTAATCATTTTCAAATTCAAAAGATAAGATAGAAGATGATGTTAAACAAATGATAATTAATGTGTAAGAAAAATACAAAACTGAATTGTTCAAGTTGGACTCGGTTTTAACAAGCTGATGCTAAGAAGTACCTATTCAGCATAGACAATAATGAAACTGAGTTTTAAAAAGAGAGCAGATAATAAAATGTTGAGTAATATCGTGTTGAGTAATAAAAGTTTTCAGAGTTAAAGAAATCTAACACCTGATTTTTATACTAGTTCGGACACAGCCTACCTCTAGTCTTCAGGTAGCTTCCTTGAACTTTAATCCACTAATTTTAACTCCTTTAACCAGGTGGAGAAGCCTTTGACAGTGGGTAGATTTACAACAAGTACCTTCCAAACTATCTATCCCTCAAATAGATTTGAGTGCCCTTCTCAAATATGCTATAAAGTTTGCCTAAAGATGAAAGATTAAAAACACAACTTATAGAATGTTGGTTCCTTTACAGTGTAAGAGTTTAGTTATCTCGAAGTCTATTTTTTCTCTGGAATACAAATAAAATAGAAATTAAGTGTTTGCTTTTGAATTGCTTGAGGAATTTTGAATGTTGAGATGGATTAAACAGAGTTTTCTTATAAAAAGTTAATCAGGTGATTCAGCAAGTTGTAACAGCAGTCTTCAGTCTCTATTTATAGGCAAAGATCCTAAACTAGTCGTTGTAACTTATCATTTTGACTTAAACTTCAATTTCTCTTCTCTTCAAGTCTTCAATTTTTCCTGTTGTGAGACAGGCTTGAATCCAATGTGAGAGAAAGAATTTGAACATTGTTGCATGAGATTAATGGGTCGATTAATTTCTCATCAAGTCTTTACCCTCAATTCTGATTCTGTCTACGAGAGAGAGCGAGAAATGCAACACATCATTCTTTGATAAGCTTGAACTCCTGACGTAGCCATTTGGCACAACAATTTTGACATGCAGCTATACCAAATGATTCTCTTGAACTTTAGTGAGAACAAGCCAACATTTTATACTGACACCTTTTGCCTTGGACAACACAATTATTCATTTTTATTTTCAACGCCAAATCCTTTTGAAACCTGAAACACATTAAACTGGAATATTCAGTGATAGAATAGAGTTAAAGGCAAACAATGTCATATAGTTCAGCATAACATATACTAGTTTAACTTATGTTGAGTTATTTCAAGTTAAATTCTGAAGCTGAGTTACTTTACCTTATATTTGAACTCGTCAAGCTAACATCAGACAACCTAAGTTAATTCTATTTAATTAAGCACCGATCATCAAGCTTAGTTAATTTTCTAAAATTGATCTCTTGCGAACAACTTAATTAAGAATTTAACTAATACCTAATTAATTTTGATGTCATAGTTAGTTTGTTATTCCAACACTCAAGATATTATGAAGTACTCCCTCCATTTTTTAAGTAATCCATTTAGTCAAAATATGAAAACCCAAAATAGTAGTTCATTTCAAAAATTCCATGATTCTTTTCCATCTATTTTCCACGTATACCCTTATTCATTCTTATATTATTTTCAAGAGAGAGTTAAAATTGAATACATTAATTTGAATTAAATATAAAGGTAAACTAGTATTTTCAAACACTAGTGGAGAAAGGGCTTATGGCCTCGCCAACATGCCCTCGGTTATTTGAATAACCGAGATAAGTTGGGCTTCATGGCCTCAGTTAATAATATAACCGAGATCAAGTGGGTTAAATCCCGTTCAAATGAAAGGCAATTTTCCTC
>CATIWQ010167744.1:0-30157 GCA_949673415.1 Euphorbia schlechtendalii | reverse complement strand
CTCCCTCCAACTAAAATTTAGAAAATTGCAATCCCGACTTGTTTTTATTGTTTCCTTTAATTAACAACAACATGTGTATAAAATGTATTTTTTTATTTTCATATCTTATTTTACTATTATCACTCAAATCGTTTATTTTCTTTACATGCCGCTTCCGAATTTTTTATTCGTCTTATTTTATCTTCGAAAGCCATCCATTGTGATACGCTTTTTTGATTTTTTTTCAATTCATACTTGGTACAAATGTTATATTTTATTGAAAATCTGTTCAATCCACGAAATTTATATTTGTACAAGATTTCTAATATATTTCATCTAACAATTTACGGATGCCTTCAAAAACATTTTTTCAATTATTTGATAGTTGTAGGAACCTTATATTTCATTGAAAGTTTATTCAATCCAGCTAAAGAAAAGAAAAATCAAAAAATAGTTCAGAAGAGAAGACAAGCTTGTAAAGCTCCCTTTTTTCTCCCAAAAATCTTTGAAAGAAGAAAAAAAGAGATAAATAGGTTTGTTTAAATAAAAATTAAATTTTAAATTTCTTCAATTTCATTTCCCACATTATTGATGTCACAAATTAAAAGTAATAATGAAGATTATATAAATATATGATGAATTACAAATATTAATAAACTATCTCTCGTTTATTAATAATCATATTTTTTGAAAACATGTTATTTTTCAGGATTCAATGCATTTTTTTTAATATTTTATTCATTATTTCTTCATTAAATATGCATTGAAAATTATAAAAAGAATAAAGTATTCAATCATCTTTCAGAAGAACAAAAATCATGAGCATAAATAATTATTTTTATTGTCTTAGTTAATTTAAATAAACTTAAAAAGACACGGGGTAGAAATTGAAAGGTGTAGTAAAAGTTTAGTAATAATAATAAATTGATTAATAGTGATCTCTATTCCAACCAAACAAGTTTATTTTGCACATATAGATAAAACTTATAACTTTGTAAAAGTGTAGAATTTTCATTTCCATTGACTAGTTTTTATTTGGTTGGAGTATTTATCTAGTGATAAAAAGTGTGGGGCTGAAATGAACTTAAATTGATGTATAACAAGTTGAAAAGAACATAATCCAAATTACTCTTTAATATAGATAGCATTTTCAATTCCATTATTGACATATAAGGAAAAAAGAAAATTGAATATTATTATTCAATCTAGTTGGAATGGTCATGGGGTAATGCTTGTTATGGAGTGAGAAAAGTGTGGAACTGAAGCATTGGGATCACAAATTTGTCTGAAGCAACCGATTTATTATCCTGGTTTTATGGATTGGTCAGTCGGTTCTCCAACATCGAAAAAATCTCGAGAGCATCAAACATCGGTAGTCTCGGGTCAATTGGTCTCTTTTAGGAGATCAGAACACAACCTTCTTCCATCGCTCGGCTTCAACTCGTTACAGGAACAACATGATTACCCAACTTGATATTAATGGAAGTCTTCTTTATGAAGCTCATTTTATAACAGCAGCTATTAGATCATTCTATTCGGATCTCTTTTCAAAGTTACGGGCCATTCCGTTTTCGTTACGGAAGTTACAATTTGCGACTGTCTCGGAGGCCTCTAACATCAGCTTGATTGCGCCTTTCTCGGAAGAAAAGGCATGGGTAGCGATTTGAGCTTGTGATGAAAATAAAGCCCCAGGGCCGGAAGGTTACAACTTTTTCTTCTATAAAAGATTTTAGGAGGATCTTAAAGTAGAAATCATGAGCATTCTCCACCTATTCCACCATTCATCTCACTTACCGCAAGCCTTAAAACCTCCCACACCATTCTCATTCCAAAAGTTACGGGATTCTCATGTTTGAATAACTTTCGTTCGATTGCTCTAATACACAGAATTTACAAGATCTTGGCTAAGTTACTTTCCCGCCGTCTACAACCAATCTTACCTGGCTTGATTTCCGAAAATCAATTTGCTTTCATTAAAGGCGGAAGCATTCACGAGTGCTCTTTTCTTGCCTCAAAGGTGATTAGCGCGATTCACAAGCAAAGATGATCTTGCCTTGTCCTCAAACTTGACTTTCACAAGGCATTTAACAGTATCTCATGGACGTATTTAGATGCGGTGCTTTTGGCAATGGGTTTTGATAGGAAATGGATTTCATGGCTCTCGAATTGTCAGAAAAATTCTACGACTTCTATTCTTATCAATAGCCCCCAAGTGACCCAATTCGTCTGCAGAAAGGTGTTAAGCAAGGTGATCCCTTATCTCCCTTCATTTTTGTCCTAGAAGTGGAAGATTTAAAGTAGTTATTCGAAGCTAGTATTTGCAAAGACCTAATTCCGGGTTTCCGCTTGGATGATTCTCTTCCAGATATCTCTCTGCTACAGTTTGCAGATGATACTATTTGCTTCCTTCAGGCGAATGAATTAGTCATCTCCGCTCTTGTACTCATTTTGAGATGTTTTGAATTAATTTCGGGACTCAGAATAAATTTTCAAAAGAGTTTGCTTCTAGGTATTCATGTTGAACATAGTAGCTCACGCGGCTTCGCTTCTCAACTTGGCTATCGTGTTAAGAAGTTTCCAATCAAATACTTGGGAACACCACTCTCTTTTAAGAGACTATCGACTTCCATGTGGGATTTGCTAATTGCCAAATTCAAGAGTAGATTGGCAAATTGGAAAGGGAATTGTCTTTCTTATGTGGGTAGAATGGTTTTAATTAAATCGGTTCTCTCCTCCATTCTGATTTATTTGCTTTCCATTTACAAATTACCCAATTCGGTTGAAGCAAAATTGATTAGTTTGATGAGGAATTTCCTATGGCGTGGAGATGGGAACGAAAATGGGATTTGCAAGATAAGCTGGAACACGGTTAACTTGCCATTACCTCTCGGGGGTCTTTACATTCGAGATTTCAGATTGATTAACTACAGCCTGATGCTCAAGTGGTTATGGAAATTAAGATCATCGAATTAGAATTCCTTATGGTTCAATTACTGTGTTGATCGAAATTGACTTTTTTGTTGGAACGATGTCATTACCTCGGATACTTCCAAGCTATCCTATTTGTTCAGATGTGGTTCGCTGCTGCTTCGGCAATCGATTGTATTGGGAATTTTTTACATCGAATTGTCCAGTTAGAATTGGTAATGGGATACAATCTTCCTTTTGGTTTGATAATTGGACGGGTTACCAAAGCCTTGATCTACTATTTCTCGACCTTTATGCTCTATGTAATCGTAAATCTTGTAATGTTCGAGATGGTTGCTTAGCTATTTTCGGAGTTAACAGATTCTGTCGGCCCTTTTGGAAAAGAAGTTTGCTGCTGAATATGCAAAACAGATGTGTTGAACTTTGCAACTGGATTTCTATGGTCTGCCCTAATATATTCGACAACAATTCAGATATGATTAGCCATCAATTCCATCTCACATTTGATGCTACTGCCGACCGGTTTCTTTGAGAGCCTTGAAAGGATAACGTCTACTCTACTGCAAGCTTCTGCAGCGGATATTATCAACCTCCTCGATGGCCCATTCCGAGTTCTGATTTTTCGTTAGTTTGGAGGAGCTGTCTCCCACCCAAGTTGTGCTTCTTCGAATGGTTGGTAATTCATGGAAGACTACCCACTAAATCTTTTCTGCTACATAGAGGCTGCAACTCGATCAACGACGACTGCTGCCCGTTTTGCACTTGTACCGAAACTGTGGACCATGCGTTGCTGTTGTGTAATCGAAGTCGATGTGTTTGGCAAGCTACCATGAAGAGGTTCGGATTCTGCTATCCCTTACCATGTAACAGCAAAGCTTTTCTTTTGCAATGGAGCGCCTTCTTCGACCGGGACATGCTAGGGAATTCGGTACATCATTTTGGATCGCCATTGCATGGACCATTTAGACTTCTAGGAATAAACTCGTCTTCGAAGGAACCCATCCTACCTTGGATCACGTAGATTATTATTTACATTTTTGCTGGTTTTATTTTAAATGTAACAAACGTAGTGTGGGTAGCTCGGAGTCGGACCTTTTTGTAAACCCAGGCTTTTTACTCTCATGTAACTGATGATTTTATTTTATTTATAAAAAAGGAATAATAGTTTTGTAGGTAAGCATATGCATCAACCTAGTTGAGACATACGCCCCGAAATTTTCACCTATTCCAATCTTTTTCCCGTTGGGGAACACATCGTTCTCCCGAGGGTTTTTCAAAAAAATTTAATTTCAATCTGTCATTTTCCTCTTACATTTCACATGCTCTCCATATTCAAAAGTTTCTTCATGTGCACATTGCATTCACATTCGACCTTAATCTCTACATAAAATCTTGAATTACTATACTTTTATTTGCTTAAATAAATCTACATTAAGTTATACGCATTTTTATATTAATATTCACTTTTACCTTAACCGTAAACATTTGATAGCGAAACAATGATGTAATAAGATAACGCCAAGTCAAATTTACTAGTATGATGTCATATAAATATTTTGGCAGAAGTTTGACATTTATTGGGTATATATCTTGAATATATTATTGGACGAAATAGTTATTTTTAGTAAGCATAGGAATCATAAATAATTATTCATGAACATCAAAATTGACTAAATGGTTCCATTTTTCCAATCGTTGTTTGATTCTTGTGAAAATAAGTCCGTACTATTAGGTCCTCGAAGAATATCTAATTTAATTTATTTTCATCCTAGTTCAGTTGACTAATTGGATTAAATGCTTTTCAATCCGATAACTTGTCCGACCAGTTAATTCCAAAGATTGACATTAAAATAAAGTTTATTGATTTTATCGAAAGATTATAGTTTAGTAATAGTAAACAATGTCCTAATGTTAAGTGCTTTCTTGTGTAATTTACACACCACCTAGTTTTGGAGGTTTACCTTAAAAAATAAGTTATGTGCAAAAATAATCTATTCAATCGTATGATTAGGGCATTAACAGCAAATAGTTCGAAATTCAACTGGCTAAAAACACAATCATAGCTGAATTCGAGTTCGGTTCAAGATATTAACAAACCAACTCAAGCTTTTCTAGGGTTTGAATCAAAACTCGCAAACATGTTCGTAATTTTTTTTTTATTAATGTATAAAATTGCTGATTTTTAATATAGTTTTGATCGATGTTATTTAAACAGAATTAAAATGACCGATTGAACTGCAATGAATCTGACCCGGTTGAATAAATGGTCATTTCAAACTGCTTTTGACTGGTTTGAACAGGAAAAAAACAGCAAACCGATGACCGATCAAACCCGATTTTTTATTGTAATGAAAATTAATTAATTTTATAAATAATGTTTTTATTTTTTATATTATTCATACGGTACATTATCAATTAATTCAAATCATTACTTTATTATACACATACTTTTATAGAAAAGATGAATTGAGATATTTATATATTTATGTAGTATGAATGTTTTTTTTTTTTGACTGAGCAAGAAATTCTTATTAATCAAAACATTACATCCTAAGAGACTCAGGGAAATAATCCCACTTGTCTCGATGTATCGAAGAATCAGGTACCTGAGGTAGATCATGGGTAAGTTGATTCAGTGACCTCCTAATGTGAACAAAGGAAATAAAAGCAAAAAAGTTAGCCGATCGACGACAGTCTTCTAAAACCGTACCAATTGGTGAGTGAAAAGCCGAAGATCCATTCAGATAAGATACAATATTGCTTGCATCTAATTCCAAAACCACCTTCTCAATATTTATTCTCTTCAGCCAACTCAAAGCCTCTTTGCAGCATAGGGCTTTAGCCTGTTGGTCCTTATACGGCCTATAAACGATAGCGGTGGGGGGGGGGGGGTTGAATACGATTCTCGGTTACTTTTAATTTTTATAACAATTTTGAACCAAGTTAAGTTTTAAATGCATGTTGAGTTATGCGATGCTGAGAGCTTTAAAACTTACAAACTGTTCATATATGCTGGATAGTTTATCTTCAATTCCTTATTGAGTTCCTACTCGGCACAAATTGATTTTTCAAACAAAAACGATTTAGAATAAAAAGAATGATGGATGATAAAGATTAGATAGCGAAAGTAAGAACGTCAACACCTGGTTTTATCCTGGTTCAGCCCCGAGCATACCTCCAGTCCTCGGATACCCTCTTCGAGCTTAAATATACTAGATGATCTTTCCTTACTTAGGTAGAGAAGCCTTTACAGAGGGTAGAGAAATTTTATAGAAAGTACCTATCTTTCTAATCTACCATTCAACACAGTTTGGGTACCCTTCCCAAACTGTCACTCAAAGATGAATAAGAATTACGAACTAGATTCAACTTATAAACTGTTGAATCCTTACAATGTTAATCTACTAAGTGATTCTCTCTATTACAAACATATGCGAAAGTGAATTGTTTGCTGATTGCTTGAAATGGAATTTCTTGGAAGCTAGAAGAATTTTTGCAGTGATTTAGCTTTTAAGAAATTCAAGGTGATTCACCAAGTTTTCTATTTATACTCGAAGCTTTGTGAAGTAGCCGTTGTAAACTTTTCGGACTCGTGTTCTTCAATTTCTCTTCTCTTCATATATTTCGAATTTTCCCGTTGGAGATAGATTCCAAGACGTTTAGAGATGAAAAGTTGAACGTTGAGGCACGATATAATTCCATTGATAAAATCTCGTTTGTCTTCAAGCAATTTGGTTTGAGAGAGGCGCGCGAGAATGCAATGGGATTGGTTGACATTGCTAACATTGGTAGAGTCACGCGGAGACACTGAAAAATGGCGCATGACAGAGAATTCCTTTTGCCTTGGACTTTTGTAAAGGATTCGTGACATTCCGTACTGACACCTTTTGTCTTGTGAGGACCACATGAAATCTTCTTTAATTTCAGCACTTTTCGTACTGAAAAGCATCTAAAGAATATTCCATCTCTCACAGAATACATTAAATGCATATGTGTCATTCAATTCTCAATGTGTCAAACAAAACTACTTTTAATTAATAAAAACCGGACTCACCACATGCTGAGTAGATATTTACTTAAACTACGTAGTGCTCACCATAACTTAGTTTTTCCTACTCTAAGTCATAACTTAATTAATGACTCAACAGAACTGAGTTGTTTTTCCTTAAACAAAACTCAAGTCAGCTTCATTAACTTAGAGTCCACTTAGTACTCAATTATATTCACTAACCTATTCAGTTTGCTATTTCCAAAACGTTTAAGTACTATGAAGTACTGTTAACTTGGGTTCTATAATCTCCCCCATTTTGGACAGATAGCAAACTAGGTAGTTGAAGAAGTTAATTGAATAAGTAGTTTAAGAATATCAGAAATACCTGGAAAGTGATGTAAGACTCCCTTTGCTGAGTGACTTCCCTTAATCAACTTTAACTCCCCCATACTGAGTGAGTCTTCTCAGGCAACTCAGCTCCCCCATACTTGGAGAATTTTTCTTCTATTTGGGACTTTTCTTACTTCAACTTATCTTCAAGGTTGGTCTCTTGTATGAGTTCCTGCATTACATTTTCAATACACAGCAGAAAACTACATATAGTATAGTAAATTAAAGTTAAGAAGCTCTTAACTTGAGGTAGAAACTTGTAATTTTATTAAAAAAATTTAACTTAGTCAGTACATGAACTATGTCCTGAACTAAGATTACATGAGATCTTATTACAAGTTTGCTAAACTACTTAGGTACATTGGGCTATCTATTTCTTATGTTATTGTTGTTGCTTTGACGTTGAAGTTCTAGACTAGTATTGAGATAAACTAGGCTGATCTTGCTATGGCTTCTGTGGTCTCCTTGGAAGATTTCCTTTCTTTGAATGTGCCGTCTTCACAACTTCTTCAGTTACTTTCTCCCCCATTGCTAACTAGCTTGAAACAAGTTGCTCTAAGCAAACATTAAAGGAGTCGAGAGTAGCTTGAAAGTCTGATTGATGGCCAATAATGTGCGAAGAAATTTCTGCTTCCAATTACTGCTTGCCTTAGGCGGATAGGAGCTCCTGATCATTTACATCGATATTTACATAAATCAAAATTATTCCTAGGTAATCATTTATAATAAATTGAAACATAAAAAGAAACACGAGATAGAGAAACTCTAGAAACTCAGAGGCTTACCCTTTCGGTGTGAATCCACTTCGGTATATCCGTATGATCCCCGAGAGCATTCCTCATTCGTTTTTCAATTGTTTTTTATGGAAAATAAATGCTAATTTATCCAAAAGATAATCAGACTCGGGTTCTAAATTTATTTTAGACACGAGAATATCTGAAGATTTTTTAAGAAAAAAGAGATGAAAGAAAGTCGATTTGAAAATCGTAGAGTTTCAGAATCCAAACGTGTTTTGGATCCGAATTATTCAAAGAATTTTTGAAAGAAAATATTTTTGTAATTTTTCTTGTTGTTCTTTCTCATGAAAATAGAATTTTTTTTCTCAGAAAATTTCTATCGTCTCGTAGAGAGAAAAATAATATCTTTTTTTTCGTCAAATTTTCAGTCCTCTAGCACTGAAAATTCCCCCGATATTTATAGGGGAATTTTGCCAAAAAAATTCATGATCTGAAAAATTCCGGCGAGGGGGTGTCCTCACCAGAACTCTGGCGAGCCTCGTCAGAGTTCTAGCGAGGCTAGCCAGAACTTTTGGCTAGCCTCGCCAGCCAGTTCTAGCAAGGTTAGCCAAATTTTTTGGCTAGCCTCGCTAGAATTCTAGCGAGAACGGCTTCGCGCCTCGCCGCAATTCGCAAGCGAGGCTGAATAGCCCTGGTTTTTCTATTTTTATTTTAATTAATTAAAATACTAAAAATATTTTCTATTAATTAAAAAAATATTAATTAATTTTTACTAAAGTCTAATTTAAGTCCTTAAAATAAATTAGTGACGATGAGCACTCCCATTTGAAGATCTTTGGATAATCGAACACTTTGTGATTCAAGGATAAAAATACTGAAAAGCCATCATCATTGAATGCATGAGCTGGTACAAAATCCCGTACTCACAACTACCCCTCGTGTGATCATCGCTGGTTGTATAACTAGTATGATCACACGAAATGGAGCGGAGGGATTGAGAATATACTTGACCGGTGCGACTGGTGATATCTTTGTCCCCGATCGGTGATGATGTGGCCTTCCTTTCTAGCATTATGTCCTTACAGGATTGCCCATTTCTTTCTTTGAAATCCCTTAGTGTTTGATGCCCCTTGCGGGTGGGTCGACCGTTTCTTTCTACGACATCCCTTTAATAGTTTAGCAACCATTTCATTCTTTGGTTTTGGTCCTTGTATGCCCTTGCGAGTTGACCTTAAATTGGCTTTGACCATTTAGAACTGCTGGTGTAGAGTGCCTAAATCCATTTCGAAGGAGACCCCTAGGGGAGGAATATCCAGCCGTTTCTTTCTTCAGTTGGTGGATGAGACTGTTCCTTTCTTCAGTCATTGAGATAACTGTTTCCTTCTTTGGTTATGTTTCCTTGTAAGGATGTTGACTTGCTTCCTATAACAAATCAAAGAAAAAGTGTAATGTTAGTACATTTTATAACGCATGTTTTAATTATTTGATTGAATTTATGCGAAGTAAAAACTTTTTCCCCTTCAATCAAAAATTAAAACATGATGAATAAATGAGTTTAATGAAAATTTGGGGATGTCCCAAAGATCGCTCCATTATTTTAGGAGGCTTTTGTGATGCAATGTTGCTTGAATGGACTTTAGGCTTGAGTGGGCCATCCTCTTTCCTAATGTTCGTAGGTTCCTCAAGTGGAGGTGGAGTTTCTTGTTTACCAGGACGGTACTGCCCCAGTTAGGCATTGTCTTAACCTGCAAATGATATGATGCGTATGTATATATGATTTTATGCATGTACAATATTTATCATATAATGTATGTTAGTCTATTATAGGTGTTGTGGGCTTCAATCATTGGAGAGCCTTCTCTTGTGTTGGTGCATGGGTGCCCCTAGGATTTGTCTCATTGGGAATTCCATAGATGACTTCCTCGGAGTGACGACCATGGGTTCGTTGAATTATATTTGAGTTCAAAGCTTGGATTTGGCTTGAGGAGGGTCTAAATGAGTCATTGATCGTGTTGTGTAGGCGATGATAGCTTGGAGGTTATTTTCCTGATGTCATGTACCGTTCTGAGGAGGAGATGATGAATTTAATTTTTCTTTGGTTCTAATTTCTGCATAGATTATTACCCTTACGGGTTTTCAATCTATCGAATATTGCCTTAATTTTTTCCTGGACCGCCCTTTCACGTTTTCAATCCAGCAGACTCATTTTTTCTTTCTTTTATTTTTATTTTTTTTGGATGTTTACTTGCGATGTTCTACCATTAGCATGCAAGCAATCAACATAAGCATATGCATAAAGATTCAGTAATAATGACAATTCATTGATGAACTTAACATGGGTATAAATGTTTCAAATGATTTGAGTCCTGCCATCGGTTAGCCCTTCAGGTTTTCTAACCAATGTGGTTCTCTTGATGTCCTAAGTTTTGCCTGAGCCACCCTTTTCAGGTTTTTAATTCAGCGGATTATTCTTTTTCTATTTTGAAAATAGGCCCTAATTTTTACTCAACTAATAGAGTACTAATTGATAGGCTAATTACAAATTTATTTTATTTTTTTATTGGTACTTCTTTTTACCGATTTATTTCTTTCATCTATGCGTGATAGCAACTATGCTAGTCTTGGTTGATTTGGCTGATAGATCAATTATCGTCCATGTCCATGACTTTAGTTGTTGTCTTGTTCAACATTTCTGATCGATTGGTTGGTGCTCATGCAGCTTTGCTAGCTTGAGATACATCAATGAATTCAATTATTCTCCAATGATAGATGATATATCGGGATCAGAGGTTTTGGTTATGGAAGCTTGATTCCATCGAGGGTGAATAGTTTACGTTCAGTTGAGTCGTGATAGGCCGATAAGTGTTGGTGAGCCGTGTGATGGGGTTGTTGACGTCCTCAACGGTCTAACCCCTTCTTTTTGCTTTATTGATATTTTGGCCTTATTCTGGCTTCAATCATTTTGATCTTTGCATGCTTCGTTCCTTTCTAATTTCGGTCACTTTGACCTTTGATTGATTGATTTGATAGTCAGTGGATGTTTCATTCTTGGAGATCATTCTGTCGATCTTACGTCTTTGTAGGATGAGGCAGATGTTATCACACATTATCTAAGTACATGTGTTTGTCTCTCACTTTCCCTCAAGAGTCAAATCATTTGAACTTATTACAATCATAGGGAATCCATTTATACCCAAATTAATTTCATGACATGATGCATCATATATGCTAAAAATATTATGCATATGTTTATGAGAATGCGTGATGTCAATCAATAAAATAGCAAGCAAGCAAACAAAATTCAATTTATTTAGAAAAAGGTTTGAAAGCCTAATAGGTAAAGTTGCTAAAAACTAGTTTATTACATCATCTCGTAGTCGTCTTCTCGAATTAGCGCCCTTTGTCCATGGATTTGAAGTGCTCCATTCTATCCACCTTCTTAAACACATCTTGATAGGTTGAAAAGATATTTGAACCAAACTTGTTCCTATATGATGGTAGTGCACCATCTAGAAGATTGGTTATCATCTCCGGTAGAGTTAAGCATGCCCGAAGCTTGACTTGTGTGGCCATCCAACCCCATAATAAGATTTGAAGTTCTCACCCTGCTTTTGCCTTTTAGCTTCCAGATGTTGCATCATGTTTTCCATTTGAGTGTTGAAACCATAATGCCCTATCATAACCTAAGCAAGGCTATTCTAATCAGTAGCTATGTCCAGTGGAAGGTGGCTATACCATTCATTGATTGGGTGGCCCAAGGTGGTGACAAAGAGCATAGTCATCATCCGTTCGCTGACCCTTAATACTCTCATCACTATTTGGTAATGCATTAGGTGAGCACGCAGATCTCTAAAGCTGCTCACAAGATTTTGGCTATACTCTTTTTGAAAGGCTTATCCTCGGTAACGGTGCCAAAAACCTTATTCCTCACTTTTCTACTGATAAAATAAAAGTTCTAAATATGAACAGGTGTTATCAGTATCGATTATCAAATAGAAAAACAATGATAATTGCAAGTATACAGTTGCGATGTAGTTTTAAAAGATATCGATCCCACAGGGAAGGAATTCGGTTTTAAGGACCAACTAGAGTTACAGAACAAAAGAAATAAGATAAATTGTAGGGTTGGATGATAGATTGATGAATAGACAGATGCATGAATAGATTAGAGAAGATTTAAACTATATAGATATTCCCTAAGAATAAGTATAATAGAGAAAAACATGCAAAGTAATCAAAGTTGTTTTAAACACTAGATAACTTCAACAAAATCGGTTCTAGAAGCCCAAATATTCAATAATTCATCGTAGAGCAACACATGAAATGACTTTTCTAAATCTAGGGTAAACGAACTATGACACATAAAAACCTGGATAACAATAATACTATACTTGGTACGGGTTGCTCTCACATAGCCATATTTAGCAAGTTACCACTCCAAAAATGTTAGCTCACTAAACAATGTTATAATCGCAGATCTTGTGACTATACACAATCTTGTTAACCCAGAAATCACTCTTAAAGTTAACTCGAAAGCATATAACTTGATTAATATAAACGATGTAAGAAGAAATACTCATTATGACACATAAGCATATTATAAACTTCGAAATAGAAAGAATAAGTAGAAAATAAAGTAAAGTTGTAAGGTATGAAAATCATACCGCTATCAACTTTGAAGCTGAGCGTGGTAAAGGAAAAGCTCCTCAAACTGAGGTACTTTCTGAACTTCCTTTATCCGTTGAAGAATTCGCCTAGGCTCTCTTTGATGTTATGAAACTGACTAATAAGTTAATGAAAAACATCAAAGAGATAGTGAGGATAAGTGATGATTTGGAAGATACTAATGCTTCCTTATTGCTTGATATCTGCTTTCTTCAAGAAAAAGCTGAGTATCAGGAATGTTCTATCAGCAAGCTCACTAAGCAATTAGATGAGTTGACTACTGAGATAACAGCTTTAAAGAAGAAAGAGGTTCCTCCTCCAGCCAACAATCAAACTCAGAGTAACCAAACTCGCAATTCTAAGAGGAAAAATTCCTCTAAACAGAAGAAAGTGAGCCAGCCCAAACCAAAAATGGTGTGCGGTTTTTGTGGGAAAGTTGGACATGCCACAGTTCTTTGTAGGTATAAAAATGGTTATTATGATGAGTACAATTGGTCAAACCTAAGCATTGCTAACAAAGGAGGACCCAGCTCGAAAGCATGGGTACCTAAGAAAATGTGATTATTTTGCAGGTGAGCCTTAGATCAACTATTGACTCTCGAGTGTGGTATTTGGATAGCGGATGCTTAAGGCATATGGCAGGAGATGAAAGCCAGTTCATCTCATTGGAGCATAAAAGAAATGGAAGTATCAGTTTTGGAGATTGATTTATTTATCCCCTAGCTCCACTAACGTTTATCTATATGATTGATAATGTCTATATGATTGATTTATCCTCTGGTTCCACTAACGTTTATCTTGTATCTAGGGAGGATAATTTGTGGCTTTGGCATATAAGGTTGGGTCATATTAATATGAACATTCTATCCAAACTGGCCAAAAAGTAATTAGTTGTGGGTTTACCCAATATCAGCTTTGAAAAGGATAAATTGTACTCTGCTTATCAATGTGGTAAGCAAGTTAAGAAATCATTTAGATCAATAGATCACGTAGTAACTAAGCAAACATTGGAGTTGCTTCACCTTGATCTTTTCGGTCCAGTTCAGCCTATGAGCTTGGGTAGTAAGAGGTACTCATTGGTGGTAGTAGATGACTTCACGAGATTCACATGGGTAGTCTTACTGACTAGCAAAGATGAGACTAATGAATCTTTTATCAAGCTCGGCAAACAGATAATGAACGAAACTGGAGATAAAATCTATTAAATCCGAAGTGATCATGGAAGTGAATTTGAGAATTTCTATTTCAAAGAATTCTGTTCAGCGCATGGTATTGACCACAACTTCTCTTCTCCTCATACGACTCAACAAAATGGCATTGTAGAAAGGAAGAATACAACAATAGTTGAGATGGCTTGATCCATACTGAGTGATAACAATCTACCAAAGTACTTTTGGGGAGAAGCTATTAACATAACCTGTTATATCTTGAATCGGGTTTTAATTTGCCCTATTCTTGAGAAAACACCCTATGAGCTTTGGTGAGAGCGCAAGCCTAAGATTGGTCATCTCAGATCTTTTAGGTGTAAGTGCTATATTCTTAACACCAAAGAGCAATTAGGAAAGTTTTATCCTAAGTCTGATAAAGGTATATTTTTGGGATACTCAACTAACAGTCAGGCATATAGAATATATGTCAAGCGTACTAGCCTTTTAGAGGAGTCTATGCATGTACATTTCGATGAAACTAATATTGCAGAAAGATGTCCCTTTGATGAAGATGAAGGAGTTCCTTAGTTTTCAAATCAACTTAGTATGCCACACGCTATGCTACCTAACTTAGCACAGGAGCCCCCAGCTGAGGAAGCCAAAGATGACGATGAAGATCTTTTTATCAACTTCAACGATGGCGAAGATCAACCTCCACCTCAGCATCCAGTTGTCGATCCTCCAATAGTTGACTATAGTCTTCCATGTGAGATTAGTTCATCATAACCATCCGCTAGATAGCATAGTTGATGATGTTCATAATCCTATAATGATGCAAGGTCAGCTCAGGTGGATGATTACTCATCTAGCCTTCATTTCATTGATCGAACCCAAGAAGTTTGAAGATGCAGAAGGAGATGATTATTAGATGATTGCGATGCAAGAGGAACTGGATCAGTTTAAGTGCAATGATGTTTGGGATCTAGTTCCTAAGCCTAAACGGAAATAAATAATCGGCACTTTCAAGAACAAGCTAGATGAAGATGGCATTATTGTCAGGAACAAGGCTAGGCTTGTTGCTCAAGGCTACAATCAGCAAGAAGGAATCAACTATGATAAAACCTATGCTTCAGTAGCCCGACTTGAACCTATTCGAATCCTATGTGCTTTCACATCTCATATGAACTTCAAATTATTTCAAATGGATATCAAAAGCACTTTCTTGAATGGATTCATTTAAGAAGAAGTTTATGTTTGCTAGCCTCCAGGCTTTGAAGATGCGAAGAATCCTAAGCATGTCTTCAAACTGAAGAAAGCTCTTTATGGATTGAAGCAAGCTCTAAGAGCTTGGTATGAGAGGATGACCAATTTCTTGATTAGCAAAGGCTATGAAAGAGGGAAAGTAGATACAACTCTATTTATCAGGTGAAGGAAAGAAGATGTGTTACTAGTCCAAATATACGTTGATGATATTATATTTGGAGCAACTGATGAGAAGCTGTACAAGGAATTCAGCAAGCAGATGAAGAGCGAGTTCGAAATGACTATGATGGGAGAGCTCAATTTCTTTCTTGGTCTACAAATCAAACAAATTGAGGATGGAATTTTCATCAGCCAATCCAAGTATGCAAAAGAAGTCCTGAAGAAATTTGACATGGAACATTCGAAGCTAATATCCACTCCTATAGCTATAGATACTATCTTGAGTAAAGATGAAGTTAGTAAACCAGTAGATAGTAAATTCTACAGAGGAATTATTGGTTCTCTTCTTTATTTTACTGCTAATAGGCCAGACATACAATATGCCGTGTGCTACTATGCACATTATCAAGCTGATCCTAGTCTAGTAGTTGTGAATAGGATTCTCAAGTACTTGCAAAGCTCAATTGAAGCAGGTCTATGGTATCCTAGTAGTTCAGATTTCGCTTCTAGGGGATTTATAGATGGTATCCTAGTAGGTCTATGCCTCATTCAGTTATTCAGCTCTATAGATCCGATGATGAAGATGCCATCATCATTCCCGAAGATTGGGAACTCCCAGCCAACTATGTATTAAGGGAGATTGCTGCCAGCGGGATGTCATGGATAGCAAGAATGTGTCATGAGCTGGTAGTGAAGCTGCTACTACCCAAAACTTGCTCATTGACTAGCTGCACTTATTTCAAATGTTGTGTGGTCTACCATATGGTAGAGGGTAAGAAACTAAATTGGCTAGTGATGATTCTTCATCACTTGATAAAAGTTACTATCGTCTATCACTATGGTTACCTCATAACTGAGATTATGAGGGTAGTGAAAGTTGACTTGGGCGAGTTTCTAGGGGATTCCGGTAACTCAGTTTTACCAGCGAGAAGAAAACTTGAAATGTCTCACTTAAGCAAACTAACTTACAATTAGGTCCATGCTAGGTACACTAAGGCACAACCGAAGCGTAAGTAGAAGTGTGTACCGACAGTATTTCCTGAGGATATTCGCAAGGAGGATGAGGATCAATTCATGGTGGACTTTGAGGAGGATGCTAACTTTGATGAAGTTCCCATCTCCAGCATACTGGAGAAGATCCGTACCTCCTCCTCCGCAGCTTAGAAGGATGCTTCCTCTAAGGGCAAGGGGAAGAGCCCGGCCAAGTCCAATGAAGCTCCTGTTTAGCATCAGAGAAGGAAGATGCAATCTAAAACCATCACACAAAGGGAGGCGGAGGCTAAGCTATCAGCTGAATAGTAAGCTGAGGCTAAGGAGATAGAGGTTGAGGTCAATGAGTCCCTACGCCAAAGGAAGGGTAAAATGGTCTTCTCAAAAGATACTGAGGAGCAGGGAGAGTCCAAGAAGTTGAAGGAAGAGGACCAGGATGTGTCCAACGCTACTGAGAATATTCAAGATGTATTTTCCAAACTTAAGGCATTAAACTTAAGCATTTTGATACCACAAGGCCTCTACAAAGAAATGTGTAGGTGGTAAGCAACGAGGAGGATGTTGGAGAAACCTTTATCTAGATCTTTGAGGATTCTGATCCTTAGGATGCCAACATTCCCACTCTAAATTTTACTCATGTGGAGGAGCCTTCTTCTCAGCATGAGCAACCTCAGGCTGATCCATCCTTAGGTCAAACAGCCAACCAAGAGGTTCCTCAAAAACCTACCCTTCCTTCTCCTATAAATCCTTTAAACCTTTCTCTTGAAAATTCTTCCCCTTCTAATTCTAACTCTGTACATTCCCCAATTCATATCTCTTCCCTTATAATACCCAAGATTTTTTTCTTCACCTCCACCATCTCTTGTACATTCTCAACAAACAAACATTTCTTCAAGAGCCATTGTAACTTCTATTCCACTCAAACCGAATTTTTCAGCTGTACATGTATCTAAACCTACCTCTTCTTCAAACCCATCCATAACCCCCTTAACCCCTCTAGTTAGGGAAGTTCCCTACGCAGAAACTCCACTCAGCAGGGAAAAGCAAGTGATTAGACTGTTGAGGTAAATTTTACAGCTCGTGAAGCATCTGAATCTAGTAGAAAGCCAGCAATGGCTGATACATAGTTCTTGGCACAGATCCGTGAGTTAGTAAGAACTTAATTTCCTACACTCGAGATTGATGCTGAGTTAGATGGAGCAGTAGGTAAAATGCTACTTGCTCAAGAATTAACGGACTTATCATCCAGATTTAAGGAAAAATTGCTTGAATTCGAACATTACACAAGTATGCTTCGAGACTCTCTAAACTTCAAAGAGTTTGAGAGGATCCAAGGTAGTCTGTTGGTTATTTGAAATCATTTGGCAAAAGAGAGTGCCAAAAGCCTGGTAGATAAGATGGTCCTAATCCTGAATGGGTTAATGGACTCTGCAGCCCAGCTTAGGGCTGCTACTGCATCTATCCCCATGTCTACCATGATAGTGAATGCTGTTGCAGGAAAGATAAAGGGTAGTGTAGATACTGCTACTGAGTAGCTGAGTCTCTTGAGTACTAATATGGCTACTCAAGTGACACAGATCCATGAGCTCGGTAAGGAGTAAGCCAAAATAAAGAGACTAACCGATCGTAAGATCGAGGATGTCTCCAAGGAGGTGTCAACTACCAAAGATGTGGGCTACAACATTGCAAAGTTAGTAGAAGTTAAGTCAAAATTCCTCCTTGTCCGTGATGCTAACAAGATGAAGTGCTCAAGCCATTGAAGAACATTTCTTAGAAGCTAGATAAGGCCCCCGTCATTGATCTTAATCCTCTCCATGCTAAGATGGACACTATTCAGTGAGAGGTCAGTGATCACATCACGGAAAATGTTTCTTCTTCATAAAAGTTTTTGGTATCCATGATGGGAAATTTTTTTCCAGACATGCCTATGCCAAGTGCGCCTCCAACCGAGTCCCTCTACCCTGCGACTAGATTGTCAATCCACAAGAAGCTTAACATCATTAAAACCAAAATGGAGGATCTGACGAAGAAGGTTGACTTGCTACTTCAGATGGGAGAGCTGGACGGAAAAGATATAGAGTACACTTCCAAGTGCATCGCATCCATTGGTTCAAAGATCCTTGATAGTGAATCTCAGCTAAAGATTGCACTGACAGTAATGGACTTCTGAGGACTTCTTCAGTGTTTTCAAAAGTTTGCGACTCTAGGCTTTGACCAGATAGCTCATCTTTCTCGATGCCATCACCTTCTTCTCAGAGAGCTAAATAATCAAGACTTCCTCTCCTCAAAGGGCAAGGAGCAATTGGAGCAAGAGATTTCTCCAACGATTATTAGCTAGCAAGAGAGTTTTCAAGCTGCACTCGATGCCTTTAATGTCTATCTCGATCAAATTGTTCAAGGTCAGATAGAAAATGGGGAGAAGGTAGCTGAAATGCTTTCAGAACAGTGAACTTAAACAAGGGATCTCTTCCAAGGCATGTTCATCTGCTTTATCCTTCCAACCAGCAGAAGACCTATCAAGATAAGCATGGCTCTTCTTTTTCAGCGCACAAACATTAGAATATGCAACTTCTTTTGAATAGTTGTTAAAACTTATAATAGGGCTTAATATGTAATCTTAGATCAGGACATCTGTTATGTACTAACTAAGTCATTCTAATATATCAATAAAATTACAAGTTTTTCACCTCAAGTTCAGATCTTCTTAACTTTTTATGTTGAGTATGTTTTCTACTATGCATCTAACCATGTGATATAGTAAAACATACAAGAGACCAAAACCTTTGAAGATAAGCTGAAGTAAGATAAATTCCCAAATCATAGAAGATTTCCTCTAAGTATGGGGGAGCTGAGCCACTTGTAGAAGACTCACTCAGTGTGGGGGAGTTCAAGCTGACTAAGGAAAGTCTCTCAACACAAGGGAGTTCTTACATCGCTTTCAGGTATTCTGTAATCTCTGAACTGTTTATTCAATTAACTTCTTCTACTACCTAATTTGCTATCTGTCTAAAATGAGGGAGATTGTAGAACCCAAGTTAATAGTACTTCATAGTACTGAATAGTTTTGGAAATAGCAAGCTGACTAGGATAGTGAAATTAATTGAATACTAAGTAGACTCTTAATTAATAAAGCTAACTTGAGTTTATTCAAGGGAGAATAACTCAGTGTTGTTGGATGATTAATTAAGTTATAACTTAGAGAAAGAAAAGCTGAGTCTATGCTGAGTACTACATAGTTTAGAATTATGTCACTCAGGTCGTGCTGAGTTTCTACTTTTATTTAATTAAAAGCACGTTTTGTTTGACACGTAGAGACTTAATGACACATGTGCTACTAATGTTGTCTATGATGGAACAGAATATTCTTTAGTGCTTTTTAGAATAAAAGGCGTTGAAATTAAAAAAGATTCCTGTGATCCTCACAACATAAAAAATGTCAGTACGGCTGTCAGAGATTCCTCGTTAAAGTCCAAATAAAAGGAATTTCTGTTATGCACCGCATCTCAAGTATCTCTGCGCGATTCTGCCAAAGTCATCAAGGTCATCCAACAGGAAGACTCCATGTTGCATTGTAGCGTGCCTCTCTCAGATCCAGATTTCTTGAAGATAAACGAGAATTTATCAACGGAATTTTATCATGCCTCAACGTTCAAATTCCTATCTCTAAACGTCCTGGAATCTGTATCCAACGGGAAGATTTGAAAGATTAAAAGAGATGAGAAATTGAAGATTAGCGATCTTGTAAAGTTTGCAACGACTACTTCTCAGAGCTTCAAAGTATAAATAGAAGATTGGAGCAAACGTTCAAACTTGGTGAATCACCTCGAATTTCTTAAGAGCTATAAACGCTACGTAAATTACTCTAGCTTCCAAAGATTTTCCATCGCAAGCAATCAATAAACATCGAAAGTCCTTATCTGTTTTTAATAGAGAGAAATTGCTTAGATTAACATTGTAAGCATTCAACATTTCTATAAGTTGAATTTAGTTCACTTTCTTATATTAATTCGAGTGTCAGTTTGGGAAGGGTACCCTAACTGAGTTGAGCGGTAGTTAGAAAGGAAGGTACTTTCTGTAATAGTGTTTACCCACTATAAAGGCTTCTCCACCTATTGAAGGAACGACTCACTAGTGGATTAAAGCTCTGAGATGGTATCTGGGGACTGGAGGTAGGTTAGGGGCCTGATCGCAAGATTTTGACTCTACTAATTCTGAGGGCTTATATTCTGTAATGATGCCAAAAACCTTGTTCCCCATTTTTCTACCGATAAGATAAAAGTTCAACGTACGAACAGGTGTTGTCAATACCACTTATCTAAATAGAAAGATGGTGACCACTACAAGTATATAGTTTCGATGTAGTTTTAAAAGATATCGATCCCACAGGGAAGGGATTCGGTTCTAAAGACGAACTAGAGTTACGGGGTAAATGAAAATATGTAATTTTGATTTGAGGGTTTGGATGATAGATAGATGAATAGATAGATGTATGAATAGACTAGAGAAGATGTAAAGTATATAGATATTCCCTAAGAACAAGTTTAACAGAGAAAAACATGCAAAATCATCAAGAATATTTCGTACATAAATAACTTCAACAAATATGGTTCTAGACGCCCTAATAATCAATAATTCACCACAGAGCAACACATGAAATGACTTTTCTAGATATATGGTAAACGAATTATGACCCTTATAAGAACTTGGATAACAGTATTACTATGCTTAGTACGGGTCACTCTCACATAGCCATATTTAGCAAGTTACCACTCCAGAAATGTTGGCTCACTAAACAACGTTATAATCACAGATCCAGTGAGTATACACAATCTTGTTAGCCCCAAAATCACTCTTAAAGTTAACTCAAAAGCATATAACTTGATTAATATAAATGACGCAAGATGAAATAGTTGTTATGACACATAGAAATATCATAAATTTCGAAATAGAAAGTATAAGTAGAAAATAATATAAAGTTGTAAGGTATGCAATTGAAAGCTAAAGTTGATCAAACTGTATCCATTCTTTAATGGGAGTCATCAATTCTCGCAATTCCTACGTCTACTTTGAATTCTGTCTCGACTCGTACAGAACCTCCGCTAGGATGCTATTCTTTGTGAATATCGAACAAAAGAATGTTGAAGAACTAAAACTTTTATTGATAAGTGCCTTGCAATTACACTCATACAACAAATGCTCAAATTTGTGTAGAAATATAGTGATCGAAATAGGAATCGAATCACTTATACATTTTACTCGCTAAGACTTTGAAAGTAGCGAAATCTAGATATTTTCATTCTCTATCTATACACTCATCTATCATATATTTCCCACCATGCATTTCACCATGAAATTGACTAGTCTTGAACCCTATTTATAGAGTATGAAGGGTTGCGTCTATCCAAACGAAGAGTCATGTCCATTGGCGAAGAGTTGCATCACTTCATTGTGATTGGATGCAAAGTCTTATCCTTATCCACAATGGGAAGGCACCTTTTCATGATTGGTTGACTTCCAAAAGGTGTCTTTTAATTTGGTAGTTGATGGCAGTTGATCATTTTTATCTGGCGGTTGGTAGTTGATAAGAGATAACAAATAACCGTCACAAGTCGTGACCGCGAATCACATGACACGATCGTTGAACATTGGTTGGTAGTTTTCTATTTATGATGAGTGACAAGTCACAATCGTGAATAGGTCTCACAATTGTGAAATGTCGTTTCTTCATGATTCTTCTTTGCAACTTTACAGATCTTTGACAACTTAGATCCTAAGCCAAATCCTTGTGTTCCACGCATCTTTTTGCACCTTTTTCACTCTTTTTACATAGAATTCCACTTTTGATTATTTTACTCCTAAGATTTACCTTGTTTCTGCATTTACATAAAAAATAACTACATACCACGTGAAATCTTTTATATCAAGTATAAAATGAAACAAAACCATATCGTTATATATATAGAATTAATAAGTGTAATTATACACTTATCACACTCCCACACTTAACTTTTGCCTTGCCCTCAAGGTAAACACAACAGAAGTGTATATAATAGTAATTCAAGTTCGTATCTCATTTGGCGAAAGACTATTGTAGTGAGTACCACATTCCCACGTTGCATATGATTCAAGTAAAAGTTTGAAATTTCCCACAAATTAGTAATGTGCAATTGTTATATTTCAGTTGTATACCTTTGCTCTTAATGGAGAGTCAACCGAATTGCGTCTTCATGTAAATGTTATATGCTCACTCAAAAATTTATTTCTCTCAAGTATAGTATAAAGTATAAAGGAAAAAAAGAGCACACTTTGGAAAGTTTGATCTCAAGGCATTTTTTGCTAACCTAGGATGCTAAAACACTCTTAGTGGTTGCATTTTATGCTCCTTACCACTCTCCCCTTTTTTTAGTGGTTGCATTTTATGCTCCATACAATTTTCTCTCATTTTTTTTCTTTTAAGCATATGTTTTTGAAGTACAGATTCGTACTTTGCACCCATTTTTCATGCTATGCTACTTTTTCTTTTTTCACTCATTGAATGGTTGCAGTTTCTACACTGTACCATTCCTCACCTTTTGCATAATGTAGAACCCAAGTTAATAGTACCTCATAATACTCAAAAGTTTTGGTGATAGCAATCAATATGGGATAGTAAAAGTTAATTGAACACTAAGAATGCTTTTACTTAGTGTAGGAAAAGCCAAGTGTGTGTTGAGTACTATATAGTTTATGTTATCATCACTCAGCTCATACTGAGTTACAATATTACTTATCTAGAAGTAATTGTTTTTGTAGCATTGATTATTATCATGATACGTATGCTACTAACCACTTTTGGAAGGAACAGAATATTCCTATGTTAAATTTTAAGAGAAAAAGGTGCTGAAATTGATAGAGATTCCTATGGTCCTCACAACATTTAACGTTATTGTACAAAGTGTCAAATATTCCTCATTAGAATCAGAATATAAGGAATAATCCTGTGAAACGTGTCACGTATCAAAGATCTCTGCGCACATCCTGCAACGTTATTAAAGTCATCCAAAGGAAAGACGCCACGTTGCCTGAAGCGTAAACCTTGCAAAGATCCAGATTACTTGAAGTAAACCTTGGAAATGGAAACAAATCGCACCACAACGTTCAATTCCTATTTCTAAACATCCTAAAATCTATCTCCAACGGGAAGATTCGAAAGATTAATATAATGAGAAATCGAAGTTCTGCAATATCCATAAAGTTTACAATGGCTACTTCTCAGAAATTTATAGTGTAAATAGAAGACTGAAGCAGGCATTCAGATGAGGTGAATCACCTTGAGTTTCCTAAGAGCAAAACCTTGTGAAAATCATCTCTGCTTTCTAGAAATTCATCAGCTAGCAATCTGCAAGCAATCAATAGTTTTATCAATTTTTAATAGAGGGAATTACTCATAGGATTAACCTTGTAAGGATTCAGCATACTATAAGTTGAATTCAGTTCGCTATTGTTTATTAATCTTGAGTGTCAGTTTGAGAAGGGGTACCCAAACTGAGTTTGAGCAATAGTTAGAAAATAGGAACTTTCTGTAATAGAGTCTTCCCATTGTAAAGGCTTCTCCGCCTATTGAAGGAACATATTACTAGTGGATTAAAGCTCGGAGAAACTATCCAGGAACTGGAGGTAGGCTAGGGGCCGACCAGGATAAAATCTTAGGTGTAATCATTCTAACTTTGAGTGATTAGCTTCATCAGATTCTCGCTCATTCATCTCTTTCATATTATTTATTTGCTTGTCATCCAACTCGCACTGAGGAATCTTTACTCAGTTAAAGGTTGAAGATAAACTGTACCAGCTGAGCTGAACAGTTTATACTTTTTTATCAGTATGCATATAAAAACCTTACCGAGTTAACATTAAAATGAAAAAGGTCCAAAAAGTAACTCAGTTAACGCATTCACCCCCCCTCTACTGTTGTTATTAGCCTGTTTACTATTCAACAAGTGATATCAGAGCCGTTGCTTAACTTTAAGACTAATCGTCTTGTGTTAGATCCTTAAATGGCATACAATAACTTCATCTCGGGTTCTGGTCAGACAGTTCTTCTAAAGGAGGGAATGTTTGTTACTAAACATCCTCTATTTGATGGTAATCACAATAAGTTCTGGAAGAATCGTATGAAGAACTTCATCCAGTCTCAAAGTATGTAGGCCTGACTCTCAATTGAGCTTGGCCCTAAAGTTCCTACTAAGATTAGGAACGGTGTGCATGTACCTGTAGATCCAGAGAACTACAATGACGCTGATCTGAGGCTTCTCAAAGAGAATGCTACAGATATTAATTTCTTACACTGTGCGCTTGATCTTACAGAATTTAACAAGGTCTCAGGATGTGAAATAGCACAGGAAATCTGGAAGAAGTTGGAGATTACCTACGAGGGAATAGACAAGGTCAAGGAGTTAAAGATAAATCTCATGCTGAGAGAGTATGAGATGTTCTCGATGGCTACCAATGAAGGTATTCAGAGTATTAATACCCGGTTCATTAATATTGTTAATGAACTAAAATGACTTGGAAAGGAGTTCGGTGAGGAAGAGCTGGATAAGAAAATTCTTTGCATTCTCATAATAGAGTGGGATTACAAGAAGAGGGCAATCGAGGAAGCTCATGACCTTAAGACCTATAGCTATGATGAGATGATAGGTACCCTACTGACTCATGAGATGTCATTGAGAAAGTACTCAGATGACTCCAAGAGAAATCGGGGCAAGGAAAGTAAAGCCATTGTTCTTAAAGCAGACTCATCTGACGAGTCCACCAACTGCGACTCTGATGAAGACATGTCTCTTCTTACAAGGCGCTTCAAACTCCTTATAAAGAAGGATGGGATGTTCAACAACAAGAAGAAGTTTCCCAGTAAAATCAAGTCAACTTAGTAGTGACGTTGAGCCGAGGAAGGACTAAGGAAAGAACTTAATAAGGACATTAAGTGCTTCGGGTGTGGAGAGAAAGGCCACATCCAATCAAGCTGTCCAAAGGCAAAGAAGGATAGATTTAAGAAGAGGTTCTCCAAGAAGAATGAAGCTCTTACTGCTAATTGGAGTGATTTAGAAGAATCTTCATCATCTGATGAAGAAGCCACTGATTCAGCCAATCTCTGCTTGATGGTTACTGAAAGTCAAGGTGAAGGCTCAGCATCTACCTCCGGTAGAAATTTTTCCACTGGTAACTCTGAAGCTGAGCATGATAAGGGAAAAGCTCATCAAACTGAGGTACATTCTGAAACTCCTTTATCAATTGAAGAATTCGCCCAGGCTCTTTTTGATATGATGAAATTGACTAATAAATCAATGAAAAACATAAAAGAGATAGTGAGGAGAAGTGATGATCTAGAAGATGCTAATGCTTCCTTATCGCTTGATATCAGCTTTCTTCAAGAAAAAGTTGAATATCAAGAGTATGCTATCAGCAAGCTCACTAAGAAATTAGATGAGTTGACTGTTGAGATATCAGCATTGAAGAAGAAAGAGGTCCCTCCTCTGGCCAACAATCAAATTTCGAACAACCAAACTCACAATTTAAAGAGGAACAATTCCTCTAAATAGAAGAAAGCGAGCCAACCCAAGATAGAAATAGTCTACGGTTTTTGTGGGAAAGCTGGACATGTCACAGTAATGTGTAGACACAAAAATGGTTATTATGATAAATATGATTGGATAAACATAAGCACTTTTAACAAAGGAGGACCCAGCTCAAAAGCATGGGTATCTAAGAAAACTTAACTATTTTGCAGGTGAGCCTTAGATCAGCTGATAACTCTCAAATGTGGTAGTTGGATAGAGGATGCTCAAGGCATATGATAGGAGATGAAAGCCAGTTCATCTCATTGGAACGTAAGAGAAATGGAAGTGTCAGTTTTGGAGACAACTAGAAAGGCAAGATTGTAAATTATGGCACTGTTGGCTTCTCTCCCTCAATTGAAGAGGTTTCTCTAGTCAAAGGACTGAAGTTCAACCTACTCAGTGTAGCCCAGCTCTGCAACAAAGGCAGGTTGGTTATTTTTAACTCAGTAGGTGTGAGCAGGCGACACGGGAGCTGTGGGCCAAGAGCGTGCGATTTCATAAGCGCGGTCTACCGGGGTGTTTATAAAAAGAAAGCACCGGGTCGGGGACCTGGGAAAAACGTTGAAAGAGAAAGGGTGAAAATGTTTTAGATCGGTTCAAACCTAAATCCGCCGTCTCTTAGTGTGGAGTCGCTACCTGGATTAACTCTTTCTAGGAATTAGAGTCCTGTGAGACTTAACGTCCGGGGGACGGCCTACTAAGACACAGAGATTCGGGTCTGGGATAAGTTGCTTATTTCTTATTGGATCACATTATACTACATCTACAAAAAATCGTATTCTCTTAATTGTGCATATTTGTGTTTAGGTCATTTTTTAGACTTTATATGCATGATTCAAGTATTGCAAAATAATAAACCATCCACAAGGTGGAATAATAAATCATCCACAAAGCAGTAAATAAATGTAGAAAATAAATGTGGAAAATAAAAATTACAAGGCTTTCAAAAATCGAGGGATGCAACCGCCCGCTAACCTATTAATTACATTTCCTAAAAAATTGAAATTGTGATACTCGAAGGAAAATTAAAATCCTAAACATACATATAATCCTAATCTACCTGCATCCACAAAGGTTAGCATAGGGGATATCACATATGTTCGATTTTGAATTTGGCAAGGCCCGTGTGGCCTAGAAAATGAAAATCAATCGCGGTAATGTGTTTGTTATTTAAATAAAACAATTCATTTAATTAACACATTGGTTGCTCATTTTAATTAATGAAATTGCTCTCATGGTGAATTGATGAGGGTTGTTATCCAGGAATATGTTTTATTCCCTTCGTGGGGGTGTTCTAACATATATTTCATTTTAGTAAAGAGAAATAGACCAAGAAGAATTACAACACTTGTATAAAATAAATATATTAAAAATGATAAAAATCCTAGGTTCAGAAGTGAAATCAGAAGAAAAGATAAACACTGGAAGCATGGAAATTGCAATTCTGGGAACTTAGAGGCTTACCCTTACCGAATGAATCCACTTCGAAGATATCCGATCAGCCATTGAAAATCCTCCTCATCCCTTAGTTTAGGTAAAAAATTATGTTGGAAATCCAAAAATATTCATCTTAATTCTTGGAAGCAGTTCTGAAAGTTATATTTTTATCTTTCAATTTTTCAGGATCTGGATTATCGAAAAAGACTTGAGTATTTATAGAAAAAATCCTGAAAATCCAAAAAAGGTAAGTTTTTTTGGCAAGGGTCTCGCCAGAAAAGAAAAGTCCGACGAGGCCCCTCACCGCGACTTTGGCAAGGCAGGGGCCTCGCCTAGCTCTTTGGTGAGGCCCTTGCCTCGCAAAAGCTTGGCGAGGGAGCCTCACCAAGCTCTTTAACGAGGCTCTTGCCTCACCAAATTGGCGAGGCTCTTGCCTTGCCAAGCTTTGGCGAGGCCTAAGCCTCGCCGAATCCTTTTGACGAGGTTTGCCTCACCCACCTTTGGTGATGCAGGCCCCCGGATCTGGTTTTCCTCAATGTTTTATGTATTTTTTTATATTTTATATTTTTTAATTAATTAAATAATTTTACTGAAAATGTCCTTTTGAATTTAGAGACAAGAAGGATTCCTATTCGGATGTGTCAGGATACTCGAAAATTGTGTGATTCAAGGATAAAATCCCGAAAAAGCTATCATCATCGAACGCGTGAGCTGGTACAAAATCCCGTGCTCATAGTTGCCTCTCATGTGATAGTTGCTGGTTCCATAACTAGTATTATCACACGAAAAGAGCGGAGGGATAGAGAGAATACCTGACCAGTGTGCTTGGTGATTTCTTGTTCTCAATTGATGATAAAATAAGCCTTCCTTTCTTGCACTATGTCTTCATATGGTTGTCCATTTCTTTCTTTGGAATCCTTTAGGTACTTGGTGCCCCTTATAGGGGTTCTACCGTTTCTTTCTGCGGTGTCCCTGTTGTAGTCGGTAACTATTTCATTCTTCGGTTGATAAATGAGGCTGTTTCTTTCTTCATCCATCGAGATAACCATTTCCTTCTTCAGTTAAGTTTTGAATTTCCTTAATAGGATATTGACTTGTTTAAAGTAACAAATCAGAAAAAAGATAATGTTAATATGTTTTATGATGAATGTTTTAATTATTTGATTAAGTTTATGCGAAGCAAAAATTTTTGCCCCTTCAATAAAAAATTAAAACATTTTGAGAAATAAATAAATTAAATGAGTTTGAGGAGTAATGGGGGTATCCCGTGCATCGTTCCGTAGTGTTACGAGGCTTCCATTGTAAAATAATAAAATAAATAAATAGGTGGGGCCCACTTATTTTCTTTATAAATATGTTTCCACCTTCTTTATTCTTTCACTTTTCATAATCTCCCTCTTTCTATAAACACTTTTGCTCTCCCTTCTCTCTAGCAATCATGTTGTCAAAGGTAGCTGGCAGGGCTCTTCGCTTCACCTTTAGCCTCACTCCTCAGCCTACTAGTGATCTTGGAGTATTTTCTATCAATATTGATACCGCATATGGTTTGGCTGCGACTGATACTATGCTGGGGTTTACTATTACTTCCCTTATAGAGACGTTGGATCCTGATTTTCCAGCTCAGCCTCACCTTTCCCGGATCGTGGTATTTGCTAAAAACATTTTATTTACCATTTTTAATGTGATTTTATCCTATTTAGGAACTAGATTGGAACTGATCCTTGAACCATATCACGGAATTTTAATCTAGAAAAATTAAAAAAAAAGGCAAATTTAGGTCTGTCGGAAATTTTTCCGGCGGAGACAAAAGAAACCGGCGAGGGCCTGACCCTTGGCAAACTCTCTGATGAGGGTCCTAAGGGCCCTCACCAGACTCTCTGGCGAGGGTCCCTTAGAACCCAATCTAGAGAGACTCTGGCGAGGGTCTCTTGGGACCCTCGCCAAACTCTCTAGCGAGGGCACTTTGGAGTCCTCGCCAGAGATGCCTGGTTCGGCTCCGAAGGCTTGCCGGATTTTTCCAGCGACGCCTCTCGGGGCCCCTGTCAATCCCTTACGTAATTTTGATATTTTTATTTATTTATTTTATTTTTATATATATTTATTTATTTTTATTTTTTATGTGAAAAAAGAGATTAAAACGTGGAGTCTAAACGTCTTTTGGATTCAAAATTTTTTTTATCTGAGGTCTTTTTTCAAAAAGATTTGAAAATAAAGTTTGGAACCAAACGCGTTTTGGATATAAATTATTTAAGAGAAATTTAAAGAAAAATTATCTTGGTGTTTTTCTCGCCGTTCTTGCGTTTAATTACAAAATGCGTATTATTTGATTTCATTTGCAGTTCCCCACGCTTCGTCCCACGGTTGGATATACCACTATCCAGGCATGGTATCGTTACGCCTCTTCTCACCCGAGCTTATTCAGGCCATCGAGGCCACCAATTTTGGTCCTTTGGCATGATCATTACGGCCTACATTACTGCCGTATGCGACATTGGTTGCACTTACTCAGAGGTGGTGCGACATTTCGCACACCTTCCATTTCCCGATCGGGGAGGTTACCATTACTCCCACCTAGACCTGTTCGCCGGGCGGGCCGGGCCGGGTTCGGGCCGGGCTTGGCGGGCTTTTTACAAAAAACGTTAACCCAAGCCCGGCCCAAGCCCGTACTTTATAATTTTGGGCTCGGGCCGGGCTAACAAGGTCATTCCCAAGCCCGGCCCAAGCCCGTGAATATTTTATTTGTTATTAATTTTTTTATTAAATTAATAGAAAAAATATAAAAAAAAGTTAAAATATGTTTAAATTTTAAATATAATTGCATTGTTTACTTAAAATCTTTAATATTTAGTAACATTTATTGTAACCAAGTATAAA